>PVKE010019042.1:0-28894 GCA_004027555.1 Craseonycteris thonglongyai | reverse complement strand
TAAACAGGGATAAACTGGAACAACAAAAATACAAAAAGGGGAGGAAGTAAAGACTTAAGTTTCCAAAGAGAATGGAGATAAGAAACATCCTTAATAAAAGAAATCACTGCACATATGAAACTTTCTTTCATATAAAGTTAATAGTAACCACTGGATAAGAACTTAGAACTGGGACACATAACAATAAAAGAAGAGAAAACGCAGAAAATAGTCATAAACACCATTACACTAGAATAATCAATGGGAAGAGAAAAGCAAAGAAGTGATAATAAAAAAAAAGGTACCAGAATATAAAAGATAAAATAGCTAAAGGAAATCCTCATCTATCAATCATCACCCTATATGTATATGGACTGAACTCACCAATAAATGACACAGAGTAGCAAACTGAATTAAAGAACAAAAAACAACCTCATGCTGTCTACAAGAGACACACCTCAGCCACGAGGACAAACACAGACTCAAGGTGAAAGGGTGGGAAAAAAATACTCCAAGCAAATGGCAGCCAGAGAAAAGCAGGTGTAGTCATACTTATATTTTACAAAGCAGACTTTGGGATAAAAAAGCTAATAAGAGACAAAAATGGACATTTCATAATGATAAAGGGGACAATACAACAAGAAGATATTTCATTTGTTAATAAATATGCCCCCAACCGAGAAGCACCAAAATTTACAAAGCAACTACTAACAGATCTAAAAGAAGAAACTGACAAAAACACAATTATAGTAGGGGACTTAAACACCCCATTGACAGTCATGGACAGGTCATCCAAACAGAAAATAAACAAACAAATATCAGCTTTAAATGAGACATTACAGTAACTGGACATAATTGATATTTACAGGACATTACATCCTAAAACACAGAACTATACATTCTTTTCTAGTGCACATGAAATATTCTCAAGGATAGACTACATGCTGGGACACAAATCTAGCCTTAGCAAATTTAAGAAGATTGAAATCATACCAAGTGTATTCTCTGATAACAAGGCTTTGAAATTGGAGATCAACTACAAAAATAAAGCAGGAGAAATCACATATACATGGAGATTAAACAGGATGTTATTAAAAAATGACTGGATCAAGAAAGAAATGAGAGAGATTAAAAAATATGTAGAAACAAATGACAATAAAAACACAACAGAATTTCTTTGATGCAGCAAAAGCAGTAATATGAGGGACATTTATGTCACTACAGGCCTTTCTTAAGAAATAAGAACAATCACAAGTAAATAACTTAATATCACACCTTCAAGAAGTAGAAAAAGAACAAAAAAATACCCAAAGCGAGCAGAAGGAAGGAAATAATAAAAATTAAAGCAGAACTAAATGAAATAGAGAATTAAAAAGCAATAGAAAAAATTAATACAACAAAGAGCAGGTTTTTTGAACAAAGTAATAAAATTGACAACCTCCTGGCTAGGCTCGCCAAGAGAAAAAAGAGAAAATAGACACACAAAATAATCTGAATTAGACATGAAAGAGGGGAAATTACAACTGATACCACAGAAATACAAAGGATCATGCAAAAATACTATGAAGGACAATATGTCCCCAAATTTTGCGATCTAGAAGAAATGGACATGTTTTTAGAAACATATAGTCTACCTAGACTGAATCAAGAACTGGATAACCTAAACAAACCAATGAACAGTAAGGAAATTGAAAGAATCATGGAAAACCTTCCCAAAAGCAAAAGTCCATAACCAGATGGTATTACTAATGAGTTTTACCAGGCATTCAAAGAGGAACTAACACCTATCCCTCTCAAACTTTTCCAAAAATTTGAAGAAGAGGCAATATTTCCCAACTCATTCTATGAGTCCAACATTACCCTAATACAAAACAGAGCAAGCAAGAACATCACACACACAAAAAATTATACACCAATCTCTCTGAGGAACACCGATTCAAAAATCCTAAACAAACTACTAGCAAATAGAATACAACAATACATTAAAAATATTATACATCACGATCAAGTGGGATTCATCTTAGGGCGGGGATGGCAAACCCATGGCACGCATGCCCAAAGAGGCGTGCGGTGCAATTATTTCGGCACGTGGAATTATTGTTTTCCATTATAAAAACATCCTGTGCCTCTTATAGACATAAAAATAATCGATACCTCTATCTCCCTCGATGGGTTGGCATGTGAGTCGAGCGAGTATACTCTTATTTCATAAACTTTGGCACTCAATCGCCAACAGGTTCGCCACCCCTGTCTAGGGGTGAGAATGGTTCAAAATCTGCAAATCAATAAATTTAATACACCACATAAACAAAATAAAAGATAAAACTCATATGATTATATCAATTGATACAGAAAAAGCATTCGACAAAATACAACATCCATTTTTTATCAAAACACTTAATAAAATGGATATAGATGAAAAATACCTCAACATAATAAAGGCCATATATGACAAACCCTCAGCAAACATCATACCGAATGGGGAAAAGCTGAAACTTTTTCTTCTAAGGTCAAGAACAAGACAGCAGTGTCTCCAGTCACCACTGCTATTCAACATAATGCTGGATGTTCTAGCCAGAGTCATCAATGACGAAGCCTGCCGTCAATTACGAACCGTCCTGAGCAAGGCATGAGGATTAAAGAAAACCAAAGAGAATGAATGGGATTGGAAGGACTATCAGCATCTGATCATACTGCAGCCCCGAGTTTATTTTTACAGCTTCTTATATAGTAAATAATTACGTAGACAGCTACATGGCTACAAAGTAAAAATTAACTTGACACAGCACAGAGACTATTTTTCTCAGGACTAAGCAGAGATATCACATCTACAGAACAATTGTTTATCTTACTGCAAAACAGCAATAATTGGATGACTAAATGATCAGAGCATTCTTGGGTAAGAAACTTACTGGTACACTAAAGATAAATAATAAACCATATCAAATCCAAGTCTTGAAGGTCAGTTGAGTTCTGTCTATCTCCAAGGCCCTGGAGTAGTTGTGCTCCAGCCAAACGGAAACATTTCAGTACCCTCCTGTAACTCCTTGAGGGAAAAGGGCAAGAGAAGAGAAATCCCTGTAGAAGAGTTGGGGTGTGGGAGTGAGGATATGTGCCTCATCTCTTATATATTATTATATATTATTTTTTATATTATATTTATTTTGATGGTCCCTATGTGACTGTGCCTGTATTAGGTTGTTCTTCCCTGAGAAATTTTACCCATCATTGACTAACCAGCCGTCCTGCAGGGCCATACAAGGTCAGGGAATTTCTCAGACATGTCTTTTCATACTTGCCAACTGACCTCAGCGGCTGGTGAGTGTTTTGTCTAACCCACCAGCCCACTCCTGACACATTAGGCAGTAAAAAGAAATAAAAGGCATCCAAATTGGAAATGAAAAAGTTAAACTGTCATTTTTTCCAGACGACATGATCCTTTATATAGAAAACCTTAAAGACTCCACCAGAAAACTGTTAGAAATAATAAATTAATACAGTAAAGTTGCAGGATACAAAATCAATGTAAAAAAATCCACAGCTTTTTAATACACAATCAATGAAACTTCAGAAAAAGAAATGAGAAAAACGATACCATTTGTTATCAAAACAAAAATTAAATACCTAGGAATAAACTTAACAAAGATTATATAGGACTTATACATGGAAAACTATAAGACGCTATTAATAGAAATTGAGGAAGATACAAAGAAATGGCAGGATATTCCATGTTCATGGATTGGAAGAATCAACATAGTAAAAATGGCCATATTACCCAATGCAATATACAGATTTAATGCAATACCCATCAAAATCCTCCAGACATTCCTTCAAGAAATAGATTAAAAAATTTATCAGATTCATATGGAACCACAAAAGGCCCCGAATCAACAGAGCAATCCTCCGAAAAAAAATATGGCTGGAGACATCATGCTCCCTGACTTCAGTCTATACTACAAAGCATCAATAATCAAACCAGCTTGGTATTCGCAGAGTAACAGACAAACAGACCAATGGAACAGAATCAAAAACCCAGAAATAAGCCCACAATTATATGAACAGATAATCTTTGACAAAGGAGAAAAAAAATATACAATGGGAAAAAGAAAGCCTCTTCAGTAAGTGATGCCGGGAAAGTTGGAAAACCACATGCAAAGAAAGAATCTGGACTGTGGACTGTCACCATATTCCAAAATTAACTCAAAGTGGATTAAGGACCTCCATATAAGATCCGAAACTATAAAGTACATAGACGAAGGTATTGACACTAAACTTATAAACCTTGGGCTCAGAGAGCACTTTATGAACTTGACCCCAAAGGCAATGGAAGTAAAAGCAAAAATAAATGAACGGGACTATATAAAACTAAAAAGCTTCTACACAGCAAAAGACACTGTCAATAAAGTAAAAAGGAAGCCAATCAAAAGGGAGAAAATATTTGCAAATAATGCTTCTGATAAGGGGCCAATATTAAAAATACACACATGTCACCCCATTAAATTTAACAATAAAATATAATAATATTTAAAAAAAATACACAAAAAAAACTCATACAACTCAACAACAACAAAGAAATGATCCAATTGAAAAATGGGATCTAAACAGGCATTTCTCTCCTGAAGACATACAAACAGCCAACAGATACATGAAAAAATGCTCAACATCACTAGCAATTAGGGAAATGCAAATTAAAACCAAAATGAGATACCACTTCACCCTTGTTGGATGGCTATAATGAATAAGACAATGAATAACAAGCGCTGGAGAGGCTGTGGACAAAAAGGAACCCTCATACACTGCTGGTGGGAATGTAAATTGGTACAACCACTATGGAAAGCAGTGTGGAGATTCCTCAAAACACTAGAAATGGAATTGTCATATGACCCAGCAATCCCTCTTCTGGGTATCTACCAAAAAAACCCTGAAAACCTTCATCTGCAAAGATATATGTACCCCAGTGTTCATCACAGCACTGTTCACAGTGGCCAAGTCGTGGAATCAACCAAAGTGTCCTCTGATAGATGATTGAATAAAGAAGTTGTGATACATTTATACAATGGAATACTACTCAGCAATAAGAAAAGATGAAACACAGCAATTTATGACAACATAGACAGACCTTGAAAACATCTTATTAAGCAAAATAAAGTTTGACTGAAATTATCAAGAAACATATGACCTCACTTGTAGATGGAATATCAAACTGAAAGGAACAAAGAAACAAAGGCTCATGGACACAGTCAATAGTTTAGTGGTTACCTAAGGGTAAGTAGGAAGGTAGGTGGGAGAGATGACTGTGGGGAGTAGGGAGGGGGCAGCAATCATACAGTGATAGAAAGTGAGCTGATTCTGGGTGGTGAACACATAATGCGATGTATAGACAATGTAATGTAGAATTGAACACCTGGAAATATGGAATTGATATCAATCAATGTCACCCCAATAAATTTAACAATAAAAACATTATAAAAGTGAGTAACTCTGTGGTGCTTGCGGGAACATTTGTGTGAATGCATTCAAGTTTGGGGGAATATTAGAAGACCAACACAGTGACTCTAACTGATAACTGATAACTGATTTTTGAAGACAAAGTGGGAGTATCAATCTCTATAAAATGCATATTTGCATTATTTTTCCAGCCTGAATGGATAAAAATTACTCTTGTATTTTGATTAGTAGAATTTGAAAAATAAAAAAAGGATTGGTAGTCTCAGTAAATAGAACTTTATGGTGAAATGTGTTATAGTAAAGAAATAAGAAAAGAAGTTTAGTGTCATGCACATCTAGTGTCATGCAAATGAGTTCGTGTTTTTTCTTATAAGCTTCTGGGAACCCACTGAAGTATTTGACCAAAGAAATATTCAATAAATTTATTGATCATCGTGAATATGTATGTATACATTGGAGTGGGAAAATAAACACTAGTAAGACCAGGTGAAAAGAAAGAGCTGTTATTTTTACACATGAGGTTCCAGAGACCATTATTTTCAACAATATTTAGTGTTTTCTATCAACCAGTTATTTACTTGCCAAATTGTGAATAGCTTTATAATTTCTTTAAAATTCTCTTTTATTAAAAGAACAATGAGTGACATTTTCATATATATTGTAGTCAATTCTAATTCAACTAATTCCTGAATTTTCCTAACATATTGGGCAAAGACGAATATCACTATAGTTTTGAAAAAACTTAAAACTTAGTTACATTTGTCTGATGAATGGGACTTTATCAAGCTAAAGAGCTTCTGCACTGCAAAGGAAACCATCAACAAAGCAAAGAGGCAACTAACCATTGGAGAGAAAATAATTGCAAACAATGCCTCTGATAAGGGGCTAATATAGAAAATATAAAGGAAAGCCGGGATGGCTCAGTGGGTTAAGTGCTCACTTTCCAGCCCCGGGGACTGAAGATCGAATCCCGGCCCTGGCCTGTGTGGACTCGTATGATGAACTGGGGAGTGCCCTCAGTTTGTTTCTCACTGGAGTGAGACCCCGGCCCAGTGCCTACCTTGTGCAGCCCTGCTCCCTCCCGCCTGTGGAATGAAACTATGTGGAAAAAACAATGATGTACAACTATGGACATGGTTCAGGGCCCTCCCCCTTCTCTATCTCTGTCAAAAACATTAAAAATATATCTTTAATAAAAATACATATATATAGGAGAAATGTATAAAAGTCTGATGCTCAATAAACTCGGGGCTGCAGTTGTATTTTGCAGGCCCCCCCAATCCCATCTTTGTGTTTGTCTGTCTTTTAATCCTAACTCCCCCTTTTAGGCTGTTCGTGAACGAGGGGCTGGACCCATCATAAGTGGCGCCCGAACAGGGACCTGAAAACGGGGGATTCAGTGAAGGACTCCACCGAGAACAAGAGAAGACGGTGTGCACTGGTAAGTGAAAAAAGAGTGTGGAGCAATTTCTGTAAATATAAAGAGAGTGAAAAATTTTAATTATAAATATGGGACAAAATAACAGTAAAAAGTTGTATATATGGTAAAGAGTATGCTAAAAGCTAGAGAAACTAAAGTAACTAAAAGACAATTAGAAAATATTTTTAAATATATAGAGGAGATCTGTCCCTGGTTTCCAGAGGATGGATCTGTAAGTTCACAAACTTGGGAAAAAGTAACTGAGCAACTTAAAATTATTATACAATTTATGGAGCAGAAAAGGTACCAATAGAGACTCTTTCTCTCTGGAATTTATTTCGGGATACTTTAGATCCATCCCATGAGCTTAAAAGACTTGTTCAACGTCTGCCTGTGAAGGATATACAATCAGGTCCTTCGGCACCTCTGTTAAAGGAGGATAAAGAAATTTGGCCTCTTTTGCCAAACCTAACGGCAAATAAACTTTCAAAAGAAGAGGCCCAAGATTTAGAGAAAGAAGCCATACACTGGCCAGCTGCACCACGTTTAGCGGAAGGTCCTTGCAGGCTTTAGCAATGGAAATCGCTTCAGGGAGACACCTGGGGCTATTTCTTTGTCCTTATGTTGAGTTTTTCTCCTCCCACCATCACCCTTCAGCACTAACAGTGGGGATTAAAAATTCAAAACAAACTGATAGGAAAATTTCCCCTCCCTTGAGCTAGTTCTTTTAAAGTTTTCCAACAAGGCAGGGCTCGGACTTTTGGAATTATCCTGCCGGCCTGCTGGCATAATATGTGTTCTCCCTGATCTCAATGTGCTACTTGGGTTTCCTCAGTACCAGGAGACCCAACTACGCTGGCCTTTGCCACCAGTGTGGAGCGGAGACTGGTCACAGAAAGACGAGGAAGCCCAAAAAGGGTAGGCATGCCCTGCTTATCTTAGTGGACCCAAAATTGGTCTTTCCCGGACAACCGTGGCCGGCTCCGATCTCATCCGGACAGCAAATGAGATCATAGGGACAGCAGATCCCTGTGTGATCCTTGAGGTTAAAGGAAAGCCTGTTAACATCCTTCTGGACACAAAAATCTCAATCTCTGTCCTGCTTTCTAACCCTGGATTGCCTTTTAATTATGTAACTATATAGGGGTCACCGGTAAACCTAACACCAAATTCTTATGTCAAAATTAAATACTGTTTTCTTAATGGCCCTGGGACAAACTTATAATTATTTGCCTCTATTAAAAACAGATTAATCCCCAAATACAGCCTAAAAAGATATTCAAAAGAGGGAGGGAATTTTACTCTAAAGAACAGGCTCCTCCCTGCCCCTTTTTTTCTGTTTTCTGTTTTGGTCTCTCTGAATCTGCAGGGAGGTCTCATCTTTGCAATTGTTGACACTTCTGTTTATGTGTATGATCCAATATCTATATACGCTTTGTATAGTAGCATGGTATCTTTGTCCCTGGAAAATGTTGTCAGATATAATGTTTAATTGGCTTTAAGAAATCAATGGCTTAAATAAATATTTAAGCTCTTTTCAGGATCATATGGTCTATAAAAATGTTTACAAAGACTAGTTTGAGTTTTTAAAGTCCTTTCTGTTTTCACCGATGTTTAAAAGATAAAAAAGGTTATAAACATCTTCCAAAATGTTATATATGAGATTAGCAACAAAACTTATGCTTCTAAAAGTTACAAAATGTGTTTATAAATTTACCAATAGAAATGCTAACCTTTGCTTTTCATTTGTTAGTAAAAACTAAGATTCAAAAGGTTATAGATGCTGATATGGAGATTTTGCATGTAATTAAATACCGGTATGTATGTTTTGAGAAGAAATAGGCATGGAAATGCATTTTAAAGGAACTAAAAAAAGTTTGTCAGGATGGTTATTTCTAAATGAGTAAAAGGAGACAAGCTAAAAAAAAAAAACAAAACTAAAAAGTTATGAAAGGTTTGTAAAGGAAATTTTTATGTATGATTAGGATGGACGAGATTAAAATGCTAGATAAGCAAATGTTTTTGGACTAATGGTCTGCTACTGAAATTGAAAGATTTTATGCCTGAGGAAATTATCTAAATCGTTTTCTCTGTTTTGTGTTAAACAACAAGATTGGCTTTTTCAACATTCAGACAATTGGGCTATTGCTTTTGCAAATTTTACTGGACAAACAGATAATCATTACCCTCAGCATAAATTGTTACAATTTGCATCTGAACATGCTTTCATTTTTCAAAATAGTTCAGAGTCAACCTTTAGAGAATGCTGATTTAATATTCACAGATGGATCCTCCAATGGCAGAGCTGCATATATTGTTAATGGAACTTCTCATTCTTTTCAAACTCAGTTTACTTCCACTCAACAAGTGGAATTAGCAGCTATATTGGCGGTTTTTGATGTCACGCCTATGCGTCCTTTTAATCTTTACTCTGATAGTCACTATGTGGTGCGTGCTTTGTCATGTTTGGAAACTGTTATTTTTAGTAAAAGTTCATCTTCCATAGTGTTAAAATTGTTTTTACAGATTCAACAAAAAAATTCAGTGTCGTAAGCATCCTTGCTTTATAGGACATTTAAGGACACATTCTCAACTTCCAGGGGGACTTGCCGAAAAAGATGCTAAAGCTAATGACTTAACTCCCTCTTCCCTTGTGTGTCTATCTTAATTAGATATGGCTCAGGCTTCTCATACTTTGCATCATCAAAACGCTACAGGTTTAAGGAAACAATTTTCTATTACTCGAGAAGCCGCTAGACAAATTGTTAAAAACTGTCAAACTTGTCCTCAGTTCTTATCTGTGCCACATTATGGTGTAAATCCTCGAGGACTTTTACCGGGTGCCCTATGGCAAATGGATGTAACTCATATTCAAAGCTTTGGAAGACTTAAATATGTTCATGTATGTATAGACACTTATTCTGGCTTTCTGGTGGCTACTGCTTGTACTGGAGAAGCCACCAAAGATTGCATTGCTCATTGTTTAACTAACTTGTTTTAGTATTATGGGATGCCCAAAAATTCTTAAAACTGACAATGTCAGTGGCTATACTAGCCTCTCATTTCAGCAATTTTGTTGTACTTTTAATATCACTCATAAAACTGACATCCCCTATAACCCTCAGGGACAAGGAGTTATTGAACGTGCTCATGGCTCTTTAAAAACCAAATTTATAAAATTCAAAAGGGGGAACAATATCCTCTGAGTCCACACAATGTTTTACATCATGCTTTATTTATCTTAAATTTTTAAAAATTTAAAAAATGTTTAAATTTGGATGTGCATGGCCGTTCCGCAGCGAATCGCTTATGGGGAGCGAAAACAAAACATGGTTTTGCAGAAGTCAAATGGAAAGATCCCCTTACTGGTCAATGGTATAGACCAGATCCGGTGCTAACCTGGGGACTAGGGCATGTTTGTGTTTTTCCTAGACACGAGGATGGTCCACGCTGGCTGCCAGAGTGACTTGTTAGAGCTGTCTGAGGAGCAAAAGATGGAACAACAGACGAAAATGCAGCAGATGATACGAGCTGAGACGACGGAGCAGATTGAAGGATGCGAGCTGTCCCAGATGAGCCCTACTCCAACTTGGGGACTACCAAGGCAGCTTTCCCAAGAAGTAACAGATATGTTGGGGCGACAGCAAGCACCTTTTACATTGGACTTTCATTTTCTACCTATGTGAACAATTCTCTCTTGTCAGATTTCATGTGCTAATACTACCATTTACTGGGCATATATACCTGCCCCTTATGCCTTATTAATAGAAGTTATCAACATTAATTTAGAAAATAATGGAATTTTTAAAATTAATTGTAAGTCTTGTAAATTGTCAAATTGTTTGTATGATTTACATGAATTTTCAGATGTTCTTGTACTTCATCAGCCATCTTTTATTATGTTACCAGTTAATATGTCAAATCCAGGGTATGAAGATACAGGTTTAAAAATTTGAAAAAATGTAATACATATGCTTGTTAGACCAAAAAGATTTATTGGACTTTTAATAGCAGGAACCATTGCCTTAGTTACTGTCATAGTGACGGCTGTTGCTGCTGCAGTTGCTTTAAGTCAGACTATTCAAACTGTAAATTACGTTAACCAATTAACAAAAAATGTTAATGTTGCTCTACGGACTCAAGAAAACATTGATCAAAAAATTAATGAAAAAATTAGATATGTTAGAGGATTCTATATTATGGTTTGGAGAACAATTACAAGGCTTAAAAATAACAAATTCTTTAAAATGTCATTTAAAGTATTCCTAGATTTGTGTAGCTAGTAAAACTTTAATAAATCAGAACATGAATGGGATAGAATTAAAGCACATGTTCTAGGAATATGGCATGATGCAAACTTATCTATTGATACGTTTGCTCTTCATAGACAAATTCAAGATTTAGCTAATGCTGAGCCACTCAATGTTGATGCTGCTAAGGCTGCAAAAACTCTCTCTGATGAATTTAGAAATATTTTTCCTTCAACTAAATCTTTTACTAATATGATATATGTATTGATTGGCATCTCAATGATTATATTGCTTTTAATTTGCATTTTTCCTATACTTGCAAAATGTGTTGCAGATGGCTTACAGCAAGTAAGAATAGGGCTGCATGATTAAAAGACAGACAAACACAAAGATGGGATTGTTTCATGGCAACCACAAGAAACACCTTGTGTCTCTATTGCAGGTTTCGCCCAAACCTGATTTATCTCTCTATTCATGACTGCATGGGGAAGAACATGTTGATTACATGTTTCATTACATCGCTTCTTTAACTGCACAGGTGTTGGTGATTGGTTCATACCAGGGGTCTCCAAGGGTCTCCAAACTATGGCCCACGGGCCGCATCCGGCCCGTGGAGACCTTTTTATCTGAATAAAATAATATTAAATAAATAATTTAAAACAACATCTATGTTTTGATTCTTTTTTATTTGGACCTCGAGCGTGTAGTCAGCCCCCAAACTGCTATTTGATAGTTAATGCGGCCCGTGGGCTGAAAAGTTTGGAGACCCCTGGTTTAAACCAATCACCAACACCTGTGCAGTTAAAGAAGCGATGTAATGAGGCCCCTGCCAATCAAGACTGTCAATCAAAAAGCCCCATACATGAAACTTACATGTGTCCTAAAACTTGATGGCATTAGTTCTCTTTCCCTTCCCTTTCTTTTTTGGTTGTTTAAGCTGCAGCAGGGTCTCCTCAGAATAGGGTGGTAACTATCCAGGCAACATGGGCTCTATGGGAGGGGTCCTGAGATCCCTCTGTTCTAGCTGCCTACCTGGCCTTCCTCTTGAGAGACGTGATCCCCTGTAATCTCCATGGGAAGTTGAGGAGCTGAAGGTGTCGTCTGTATCTACTTCCTGCTGAGAGTGCTTGTTGTCCCTGCCTATTGTGTAGTGAGCTCTCATGTTAGGAGCTGTTCAGGAGCCTGAATGAAAAGGTTTCTGGGGGCCTGGGTGGCAAGGCCTCAGCCTCCCCTTCACCTCCCCTTGTGATTATCTATAGGAAAGAATGTGTACCTGCAGCTCTGCATTCCGGCCAGACCAGTTGATTGATTACTAGGCCTGGGGTTAAAAAGATATGTATGGGGAAGTGTCTGCTTGTTCCTGTTATGCTAATGAATAACTCACCCTGTACTTAACACACAATGTCTCTTAATCTCTTCCCTATTCTTCATTATATGCTTTGAGGACTGTTATCCTATCAATGTAAATCAATAAAAACCAGCAGTGAGGACAGCTCTTTGCTAGATGCCCTAAAGAGTGGTAGCCCTCTGCTCCGCTTGATTTTTCAAGACATTCCTGGTGCCAGGGTTGTCTCTGCATCACCCTAACTCGGCTAGAAGGGAGGGAGGGGTCTCAGGATGCACCCAGAAGGTCTTGTTCAGTTCTTCAAACCAGGTGGATTGGAATTCTTGCTAGATTACCAGCCCCAGCCATTTCCCAGGGTCCCTAGACCAGGAGAGATAGATTTGGTTAATACCATTAAAATTATTTGTTTGTAAAATAGATCCCAGAGCCATCAATGCAGCTTGGTCTTGTGAGGAAAAACTTCCTAGCCCCTGGGGGTCTGTGGCCAGCCCTCAGGCTTAATCAGTTATTCCTGGGGCATTATTTGCTCAGGAGCTAGTTTCAGGATAGCCTGGAAAAGAGCTAAAGTACAATAATTACTATCACCAAGCAGAGGTGGAATGTCAAGTTTCAAAGTAACCAGCTAATACAGTGGGTGGGGGACATTCCAGTCTAAAGCCCACCTATCCTTGATTAGAGTGATTAAACTGGAAAGACAGCATAAATGTTAAGAAGTGGGGATTTAAAGAGGATCTCTCCTCCCCCCCCCCCATCAGCTGGACTGTGGGCCCACTGGCTCTCACCAGGTCTCCTGAAGGAGTAGAACTTCCCTCACCTTGGGAAGCACTAGGCAGGGCTTACCCAGCTGCCTCCTTGTTCTTAAGGGTCTGGGCTCTGAGCAGATCCCGCAGAGCCGGGTGCTGGAACGGACCCTCGATCCCCCTTAGCTGCTGGGGTGGTAGTGCAGCTGGTGGGGGGGAGGGGGACGGCTAGTGGGGCGTGGTGTGGGGAAGCCTTTCTCACTGAAAAGGGAGCAATGAAAGTGCCCTCAGGTGCTGTGTCCCAGTCGCTGCCACTCTGCGACAAGAAGGCCAGGTTCAGCTCTCTCCCTGCAACCGGGTACCGCGGGCCCCTCCTGCGGGTGTGGATGCAGTAGACATTAGGGACGCTTCTATCCAGAAATGGCAAAGTCCCCTTAGGGCTCCTATGAGGACTCCTTCTCTTCGGTCTCTGATTTGCTTTCCCCGTTTCTCTCTCCTTGTCCCGGTGTGAGCAGATTAAGATTTCGTTTCTCTCATCCGCAAAATGTCCTTGCGAAGTGCCTTCGGGACTGTGCAGTGGTGGCCTGTGCGGGCTAGCCGAAGCTGGGCTCCTCCCTCCGGGCCTTTTGGTACCTCTGGGCCCCTGGTCCTCCACTAGGCGGTCTGTCCTTTCTGTGATCTCCTTTCTCCTCTGGCAGAGACTGGGGGAGGGAGACCCCCAGACGTTGGCCCAGGCGAGGGGGCACTGTCAGCACTCCAGGGGCAGGGGCTGCACGGGCGTCTGCACGAGCCCAGGGAGCCACCTGCAGACCCTCCCCGTGAGCGTGACTCGGCTTGGGCCACCTGCCCGCCTGCCCTCGTCCCGGTCTGCAAATGCGTGGATAGTAAGTGTCTTCCTTAACTGAGTGGTTCCACATTCCGATTTACAAAGGACAACTCTGCCGGGCAGAGCTAGAGCACTTCCAACACTTTCCCCTAAACCCAGAGATAAATGTGGGGAGAAATTGCTGGCAGAGCCTAGAACGTCGCGCGATGCGGACACCTAAACCCTCCCCCAGACCCCGAGCAATTCGAAGTTATCCCAAAGAAAAGTTATTGTTTTGCTAACTGTGGGGTCAGCTTGACAAGGGGAGATTTGAGTCTTCCGTGAATATTGGAGAGTTAGTGCATAGCCTTTTGTAATTATCTTTATTGGAAACCCCAAATTTAATCTGAATGTTTAGCGGAGGCCCCACTTGAAGGTGTTCGGGCTCCGGGGAGCGCACAGCAAGCTACGCGGCATCTGGCTGCGTCCTGAGAGTCGCCGCCTCTGCCTCTCGACGCCCTCGGTCGGCTCGGCCCCCAGAGGGCAGGGCTGAAGAGACACTGTTTGAGAAGCTTGGGCTCAGGGCTCCCAGGGATTCCGGTTGGGTGGGCTCACATTTTCCGCGTGTGAGCCAGCAGTGGTTTACTCATGTGCTGTGTTTGGTGCCAACTTTAACACATATGGGTTTTTCACACGAACCAGGCTTTCTTTGAATAATCATAAATTGACAATAATTACTCTGTGAAGAGGGCTTGGTCCCAGTAAACAGTCCCTATTTTCCAATCTGCTCCCTACCATCACCATTTACGGTTGCCAGATAATCATACTAAAAAATTGTTTATCTGAAATTCGAATTTCACTGGCTTTCCTGTGCCTTATTGTGCTAAATAAACCTGGCACTAGTCCCCTGGATCATGAGGGTCGCTCCACTTCTGCCATCTCCATCTCTCACCCTTCCCCCAGCTCGTGTGAGTTTTGCCACCTCCTAGAGCTAGAGAGGGTGGATTTGGCCAGAAGCGGAGTGGGTGTGGACTGAATAAACATTTTGCATTCCTTACGCCTTGGGGGAGGCCTCCTTGGCTTTCACGGTGGACATGGGGGGCTGGCAGGGGACATAACCCTGGCGCTATTGGGAGTGTGGCTGTGAATGGAGCCCTAGGTCTTCCTGTGGGCTGGATGCTGGAGTGAGGCTTCTGGGCAGCAACGAGCCGGACCTCCACCCAGAGACTCGGGAAGGGAAGGGATGTCCACGCCGGGGACGGAAAACTGTGACTTTTAGAGGATGGGCAATAGCTGAGTCATTGTTCCCTCAACTTTTTTCCCTCCGAAAACGGGGGTGTCGGGGTGGGGATGGGGAGGGGGACAGCTGAAGAGGAGAGGGGAGAAGGGGATGATTGAGAGGATTGCAGCTGTGAGAGCGGCTACCAAAGGGAGGGGAACTGGTGGCGCCGCATATCACGGGGTCCAGAGCGATGACGCTTCTGTGCCGGGCTGATTGGAGCCCTCCTCGCCTTGGGCTCCTGATGGGCGGCCCACTCCTGTAAAGCGTCCTGTGAGCTGAGGCCCCTGCAGAGGGAACTTACAGTGGGTCATGATGCCCCGGCCGGCCCTTGCCCCCGCAGCTTCTCCATCACTGACCTGCTGGGCCTGGAGCCCAGGCTACCGGCTGGTCCCGGGCCAGGGTCGGACAGAGAGGTCTTCACGACCATGTCCGGCCCAGGTCCCGGGCTTGGCGGCCCCTGACTAGGGCGCGGGGCCCTTCCGCTAGATCTTGGCCTTCTCGGGGGCTTTGGTGCGCAACCATTTGCCTCTGCTCGGGTTTCCTGCCTGATTCTAGCTGAGGTGCCCTTCCTGCAGTCCCGGGTGCCTGAACTCGCCGCCCCACCAGCCCTCCATCGCCCACTGCCCCAGCTTGGATGCCAGAAGCGCAGCAAGAGCCTCTCCACGTTCGATAATCAGACCTGCCCATCCCACGCCTGCCCCTGTTTCCGGCAGATTGAGCCGCGCAAAAGTAACCCAGCATCGTCCCATAGCGCCTCCACCCCAGCATCACAGAGCTAAGAGGAAGCAAGACCCCAGAGCCTGGCCGGGTCTGAGGGGAGGCGTATCTTCACACCCGCGCTCTATAGCTCTTGCCTCTCCCCAAATCCCCGCCTCTCCGCAAGGTTCTGGTCGCAGCAGTGGGTGGATCCTGTTCTAGGCCTACCCTAGGGGTCTGGGCGGCCCAGACGTGGTTTCCTTCCATACAGGTGGGTGGGGGTCCTGCAGAGCAGAAACTGGGCTGGGGGCCTCGCACATGGGAGGCATGGCCCCTAGAGCCAGGGGTCAAACGGGGAGGGCAAGAACTGAACCAGGGAGCCGTCCATATGTGAAGCCTACACCAGTTTAGCATAGTTACCCGCACAGGTTGGGGCCTGGGCCGGGATCTGATCCTCGGTCCACCATGCTGTAAAGCCAGCACCTAACCCTGAGCCATCCCAGCTTCCCCAAGGGCCAAGAAATTGAGACGTTTTGGATGTGTGTGTGGGAGGGAGAGAAAATAAAATTGCACCAGAAAATGTGGACTGAGAGAAATTATGTAGTAGATTAGAACCTAGAGCTGAGCACCCAAACAGCCAAGGCAGAAAGAATATATTGGCTCTCCATTGATAATAAAAGGAAAGCTGCAAGCAAGTGAGCTTTTTTTTTTTAAGATTTATTTATTGTTTTTGACAGAGAGAGAGAGAGAGAGATACAGAGTCAGAGACAGATAGAAGGGGGAGGGCCCAGAACAGTCTCCATAGTTGCACATGATTGGTTTTTCCACATAGTTTCATTCCACAGGTGGGCGGGGCTGCACAGGGCAGGAACTGGGCCAGAGTCTCGCCTTGGTGAGAACTGAACTGGGGGCACTCCCCAGTTCAGCATATGGGTCAGCATGGCCAGGGCCAGGATTCGATCCTCGGTCCCCAGGGCTTCAAAGTGAGCGCCTAACCCACTGAGCCATCCCGGCTTCCCTGCAAGTGAGCTTTCGTTCAGTTCTAACTGAACTTTATTTCATGAGTCTCTTTGTAAAATAAAATGAACCCTCTATTACTTGTTCCACTCAATATGCATAAACCACCTTCATAGGATAGGAACTTTCCTCTGTGAGCACTGATAAAATGGAAAGTAAAAGTGCAACTAAATCTCAGTCTGCGAGGGCATTTCTGGAAGATTAAGAGCAATACTAGGCAATAGAAATATGTGACGGTGAATGTAATGAAAATTTTTCAAAGCTACATTAAAAAGGAAAAATGAACAAGTGAAATTAATTTAAATACTGTATTTATTATATTTAACTCACACATAAAATATTATTTACATGTAATGAATATGTAAATTATCAATGTTTTACTTTGGGAGTACTTAATCTTCTAAATTCACTGAGTATTTTACATTTACAACAGGTTTTAATTTGAACCAGCTGCATTTCATGTGTTCAATAACATTGTGCGTCTAATGGTAGCAGATTAGACAGCATTGGAATTATAATCCAAGCATACAGTTTTCTGGTGAGTCAGTTGATGTTGGAGAACTAATATTATTTTATTAAGTTCCCTTCATTTGTAATACTTTCAGGGATAAGTGCTCTTTAACAAGGAATCTGACAATAGTTTGATATTCTAACCTTCGTAGTGGGGTTCTTAATGGTTATTTAAGAGTATCCAAGAATCATCTGGGCACATTTGTCAAGAATGGGTTTCTGGACCCCACCCCCAGAGACACTCAGCACTGGCACAGGAGGGCAAAGAGTCCAGTTGTGACACAGTGCTCTGATGCCGCATGCCTCAGAGCTCCTTTGAAAAATGTTGGTGTGCTGATTAAGATAGTGAGGTTGGAGGCAGAGGAAGTGGATGCATTTGTGAGCTGAGTGGAGATAGGAAATGCAGTTAGTGGTCAAGTAGCTTTGGCTACACACAAGTCTGGGTTTTGAATCCCAACGTCACCATTTACTACCTGTGTAATCTTGGACAAATTACTTAAGCTCTCTGTGCTTCAGATTTCTCATCTGTAAAAGTAAGAAACTAACAGCAGCTACCTTGGAATTCTTTTATTTTATGAAGGATAATTGCAATAATTCATGGACAATGCAGGGCAGTGCCTGGATGATAGTGAATATTAAAAATGCCAGCTTGTGTGGCTACATAAAATACTACTCACATTCTTCAACAGGTCCATAGCTTCAATCCTCATATTAAAATCCAGAAAATAAAATGAAAAAATATGCGTACCTTTAAAGTCCTCCCTTTCTCCTTGTGCTAACAGATGATGACAGCCTATCTGAAGACAGAAGTGACGTGAAGTTGCCTCTCCCCCCTGGCAAGAGGAAGAAGCTGCAGCACAGGTACAGGACCACGCCATTCTCCCTGACCCCGCTTTCCTCACGACACAGCATGTGAGAGCGTGTGGTCCTGCAGTTACGGTAGGCCCAGTGGCCTCGGGCCCAGCAACAAAAAGGGCAAAGGAACCATTTAGGAACATAATCTACAATTCCCAGGAGCCTGCAAGACAATCTGTGAAGCATTTAAAAGACACAATTTTATGGATCTTAGAATGAGTTGATGAAATTCATTGAGGATAAAAAAAAAAATAAAAAAAAAAAAAATAGGGAAGCGGTGATGGCTCAGTGGGTTACGCGCTCACTTTGCAGCCCCGAGGACCGAGGATAGAATCCCAGTCCCGGGCCCGTGTGGACCCATATGCTGAGCTGGGGAGTGCCCCCCTTTCAGTTCTCACCGGGGCGAGACCCCAGCCCAGTTCCTGCCCTGTGCAGCCTCGCGCCCACCTGTAGAATGAAACTATGTGGAAAAACCAACGATGTGCAACTATGGAGACTGCTCTGGGCCCTCCCACTTCTCTCTGTCTCTATCTCTGTATCTCTCTCTGTGTCAAAAATAAATAAATCTTTTTTAAAAAATGCTGAAGAATTCTGTCTTGTTTGAACCAAATTTCTGGACTTTCCAGAGGCTAATCATTCAAGTGTGGTATCTAGTTATCATGAGGTGGCCTTTGGGGTGTGGACAGGGGGAAAGCAGGCACAGGGGGGAGCCTGGCAGCCTCCTGTGGACATGTGCCCAGTGTTTCTTGGGCTTCCCTGCAGGACTGTCTTCACAGCTCAGCAGCTGGAAGAGCTGGAGAAGGCTTTCGGCAAGACCCATTGCTCTGATGTGTACGTCCGGAAATGCTGGCCCTGAAGACCGAATACAGGTGTCTGCGGTTCCCTTCTCCTTCCCAAAGACACTGCAGAGAACACGGTGATCTCATGCACCCTGAGTAAACCCACAGCCACCTCTGAACAGGCCAACACATTCCCCTGCACAGGCAGAATGAGGGTCACTCAGCAGCAGGCAGCCCAGTGCCAGAGCTTCCCTTTATTTTTACTGCAAGAGGACATCTCCTGTAACCCTCATGCCTTTTGTCCTTTTATTCAGTCATTCTTTAAAATCACAATGTCATGGGATGCAACTAGAAATTATATGAAGATATATCCATGAAAGAAAGGGAGTATCCCTCCACTATAAACTCTCAAAGAAACCAATGTAAATAGCCTGATGTGGCCTCTCTACAGTCTCCATGTCATACACACACACACACACACACTCACACACACACACACACACAGATATATATATGTATACACACACACATACACACACATACATAACACACCCTGGACAAATATATATATATTCATACATATGGAAAGAATTTTATTTTGTTTTTATAAAAAGGTATCATGTTATACTCCTTAGCCTCTTTGCTTGATAACACATCTTGGCCATTGCTCCAGCTCAGAAGATATACCACTAACTCACTCTTTTTAAATAGCTAACAATATTCCACACCATTACTTCATTAAGATAATGTTTTTTCATGGGAAATATCACCAGCAACCCAACAACAACCTGAGATTAAAGGGGCCACTGACTTCATGAACTCATTCCAAACCATGGGATAATTCAGGAAGCATTTTACTTGATGCCTTCATACAACGTGATACAACGTGGGAGAGAACACTTTGATTTTATTTTTCTTATCCCAACTCTATGGAAAACCATAGTGAGGGGTCCCTGTGAGTCTTAAGGGAATGAGGGGGTACCGTTCCTGGAAGATGAGTCCTGTGAACTCCTGGAATGGATGGTTGGCCCATTTGTGAACCTCTTGCTCAGGGATGGCTCCAAGTGGGTACATCACAGCGTCTCCTTCTGTCTCATACCAGGTCTGGTTTCAGAACTGGAGGGCCAAGTGGCAAAAGAGGGAGAAGCATTGGGGTGCCAGCAGCATGATGGCCCAGTATGGGCTCTACGGAGCCATGGTGTGACACTGCATCCCGCTGCGTGACTCTGTCCTCAGCTCTGCCGAGAGGGGCCTGCCCGGCTCCTGTGTGCCCTGGCTCCTTGGTGAGTAACAGGGCCCTGCAGTGAGCATGAGGGCAAGAGATGCTGGGGGTGGTGTCTTCAAATAGGGCAGCCATTTGCAAAGCAAAGCAGTGTGAATTTACTCAGATTGAGGCCCAGAATATCACATCAGATTTTAAATTACCAGCAATTATAAAGGTTTGCTCAATTGCCTTATTTTCATTGGAACTGTGTGTGGAAAGGTTACATCACACCTTGGGAGTTTTTCTTTTTTCTTTAAGATTTAATTTTATTTTTGACAGAAACAGAGAGAGACAGAGAGAGACATAGAGAAGGGGAGGGCCTACAACAGTCTCCATAGTTGTAGGTTATCAGTTTTTTGAAATGGTTTTGTTCCACACAGGTGGGCAGAGGCCCCATGGGGCGGGAACCGGGTTGGTCTCTTGCATGGGAGGCATGCCCCCTGGAGCCAGGGGTGTAACGATGGGGGTGGGAGTGAGGTGAGAACTGAACTGGGGGCCTCCCACATGGGAAGCATACCCAGTTCAGCATATGGGCCCACACTGGCCAGGGTGGGGATTTGATCCTTGGTCCTTGGGGCTACAAAGTGAATGCTTAACCCACTGAGCCATCCCAGCTTCCCCAGGCCTTGGTTTTAAGAGTGGAATGATATACTTGCATTATGTAAAAGAGATTTCCAAAATGTTGAGTGCTGTTAGAATTTTTGGAAGCTATAAAATTTAGAGCTTATGGTGTTAGGAAATAGGATACTGCAGAGTCAGCTGTGAAACCTGGAGATGGTGAACCCCCTATATCCTGAAGTCAGGGGGTCCAGTTCCTGGTTCTGGTTCTACCATTAACAACCTGCCATGTAGCTTTTCTTTCCCTTAAATTTTTGGTGCTAGAAATGTCTACAAGTCCAAGCTCTGAGGCTGGGTGTTCTGAGGTCTGTCTGCTGTTACCAGAGACCAAGTGTCAAGGATCATAGCTCAGAGGAATAAGTCAGGACAGTACCTTGGGCTGGGTGGGAGATTAGAGTTCTGGGGTGAGGGTGGGGTGGGGGTGGCACTTTTAGTTGGGAAGAAAGAATGTTTTTGTTCAGCAAATATTTTTTGAGCCCCTATCGACCAGATACTATGCTGGGAATGAAGATACTAATTGTAAATACAGTCTTGACTTTGTCCTCAAAGACTGAAGAGACTGAGAGAGAATGTTTGATGGGAAAACAAGCCCACCACTCTAAACTTAAAGGAACAGATGTGTGTGTGTGTGTGTGGTGGAGTGCTTACTAGCATCCATGGGTCCATGGCCATACATCAAACTAGGCCCCATGTTGCCAGATGTTCTGACTTTTTGAGAGAAGCTGGAGATCTTGCTTTTGATGTATAATTTCCTGATTTTTGAAAGTGTTGGCAACAATTTAAAAATAAAATTAAAAAAAATTTTCATTTCCTCCAAACATGACAGTTTTGCTGGGTGCACTTGGCTGGCACACAACAGTTTTCAACCCTTAACAGAGGGAGTTACTTACATGACTCTCCTGAGGACCCAGAGAGAGGTACTGACAAAGGCAATTCTAATGGGACTTAGAGAACAACACAGAGGAAATTTATTTAATTGCTAAATTTAGAGATACGGGTTTTTCTTTTTGGAAGGGATACATACAAAATCTGTTAAGTGTGATAAATAAACCAGGAAATGAAGAAAAACTGGCTGGACTCTGGGGCCCTGATCACCTCAAGGAAAGTTCTAGTCCAAATCAAGCAAGACCTCAGAGAGGCTCAATGGAAGCCAGCCCTACAAATGACTTGGAAGAGGTGGCTATTGATCTCTCCAGCTCCACGCGGCAGGAGGCCAGTGCTCCAGCGTGCTCAGACTCAGGGGCTGGAGCACTCTAGCCAGGGAAGGTGGAAGCCTTATGAGGCTCCAAGGTCCACCCTCAATGGTTGGAACTGAAATGTGCACGTTCCTCATTTTGGCTCCTTCAAAAGACAAAAGTTGTCTAGGACAAATTCTCTCAGTTGGATTTTGTTCCTATTGTAAAGATAAAATGCAGTGCCATTTGCTTTGAGATGAATGTGTAACTTAGGGAAAACTCAATTTTGTCCTAGAAAGAAAACCACTCCTTAAAGGTACTTGAACCGGTTAATTTGGTGTAAAATTTTTATTCTCTTCTGTAGAATTTGAGGAGGAAAGATTTTAATTCAAACAGCATTTTCACTGCTGGACATCATTTGCGATTTAGTGCAATACACTGTGTGACTAATAGGTTAGATCTGATGTCTTTACACTGATTTTGAAAATATAGAAGTATTTAACTTGTAGGTAATCAGAAGACTTCATAAGTAGTGAAAACTCAATACAGACAAGTAAATGAATTATCTTTATCTTGGACTTGCCTTTGGACATTTCAATTTTCTCGTTAGGCAATAAAATAACTTTATATTCTCCTGAGTGTCATTTAATAGCCTTGTGGGAGAGGACATTCAATGTAAAAACAAACAAACAAACAAACAAACAAACACATTTAAAAAATAGCCTTGTGTATTGGAAGTCAGAAAAAACAAAGAAAGGCATGTTTTCCCCTTCCTTTCTAAAATACCACAGGACCATATTTAAACAATTCTTAATTATCTATAAATAGTGTTTTAAGTTCAGACCATCTTTCTTAGTCTTTTAAACTTTATATTTGAAAGCACTTTAGTGACTTGAATTTCATGAATATCACCTTTTCTATATTTCCTTTGTCACTTATTTGTAATGTAAAGATTAATGTTGTGCAGTGTGTTTGCCCCTCAAAGTGCTCCTTCTATTACACACTTGCATGTCTCCATATTGTTGTCAGTCCCTTAATGGACCTCCACCCTTCTCACCATCACTATCCTTTTCAACCTTGGAACATCCAAAGCATTTTATTCTTCAAGCTGCAGAGCTTAACACGTGTTGCTTTGCAAACTCCTATGAGACAACAGCTGTGTCTAGTTTACCTTTTACAGTTCAGAGTCCAGAGACAGCTAACATATAGCTAAGGGGAAATGCAGAGATTCATGAAGAAGTCAGAGCTCAAAAGAAGAATAGGGAAACACTACTTGCAAGGGTTTCCCCCAGAAATTAGTGCAGTTACCTATTAACATGGGCCTTGTTCTCCCATCTCTCCTGATTAGAAAACAGGCTCCCTTTGTTTGGCCTACTTTTCTCCTACGGTAGTTCCACACTATTGTGAAAATTAAATGTCACCCATCTTTACTGCAAAAACAGAAAACGAGGAGCCCTACCTTCTTTTATTCATTCTGGCTATTGGAGATGGCGGCCAAAGCCTGAGACTGCATGGTGAAAGAGCAGGTGTTGGGAAAGAACTCTAGAAGTTATTGTTCTAGTTCTCTTGTCTTGAGACAGCAGACCAGGCTCAGAGCTACATGGCCCACTTTCCTCTGGACCGTCTTTTGCCTCCCAGCCAGTTCTCATACATTTCTTTGTGTCTGTTTCTCAGAATCTTGCTTCCATCCTTCTTCCTTAGTTTATCCAGGGCAGAGTTTGGGGATGGAAACTATCAACCTGTGTAACTTACATACATACATCTCACTCATAAAATATTATACAGCCACTATGATAACAGGGCATATTTATTTATGTGGAAGGATGTGCACAAAGTGTTACTGAGTAAAAAGGCCCTAAATAAATGAAGGAGAAAAGACAAGTAGAAATAAACTACATGTAAAGCAGAATGGAAATGAAATAAAAAAACAATTGGTTCTATATAAAATATGTGCACATAGTAGAAGAATTCTATGCAACATTGTAGAGATAAATGAGAAAACAGGAAGAGGCAAAGAGAAAGGGACTATTATAATAATAGAACATTACAGTAACATAGACCATTTTAAATGTATAAGAAAATACTATTCACAGCTGAAATGTGTATTAATATGTTTTAAAACTCTCCTACAAATGGATATATTTTCTGGAAAAAATACATGCTGCTAACACTACAGAATAAGTATGAACTATAAAAGAGCAATAACCAAGAAAGTAATAAAATAATTATACTATAAAATGGCTCTGGATCTAGATGGAGTTACATGTGAATTCTTGAAGGGATTCAAGGAAGAGTTCGTTGTTATGGTACATAAGAACACAGAAAAAAGGGAAAGGTTTATAACCCTAATATGACCTTGGTTCCAAAATCCAACAAAGATAGAACAATCCCTCTTCTCAAAACTCTCTCATGGGGATGCTGGGATGGCTCAGCGGGTTGAACGCTTGCTTTGCAGCCCCAGGGTCTGAGTATCAAGTCCCAGTCCCAGCCTATGCAGACCCATGTGTTGAACTGGGGTGTGACACCCAGTTCGGTTCTCACCAGGGCGAGCTTCCCATGTGGGAAGCCCCTGCCCTGTTCCTGCCTCTCCGATCTGTTTTTCAATCATAAAATAGGGATAACAATAGAACACTCCTGAAGATTAGCTATTTCTGGCATGGCAGAGATAGAGCAAAATAAATATTGACTTGTTATTCTGAATAATATGGGATCAATTAAGTAAATCATGAGTTAACCTGCTGGAATGCTTATTGTAAATAATTTTTAAGAAGAACTCTAGAAACACAACAAAATGACATCCTAAGGGGAGGGCAAGTGTGTCTATTACGATACTCTTGGTTGTGTAAGTACTGGTTTTAACAAGATGTGCCCAATGCAGGAGAACCATTTTTGTGTAACTTGCATCTGAAGATGGGGACTTTCAGCAGCCCAGGGACATCCTTGGGTCACAGGTAGTATTTATCTTTCCTGTCTGCCGTTTTTCACCTTTCCCCCTCAAATTTGTCTCCTCTGGGTCATTCCAGCAGGCCTCCTGTCACTCCTCATTGGTCAGAACAGCAGGTCATGCTCAGACCTAAACCAATCACCAGTAAAGGGGGCAGAATTCCTTATTTGGCTTAGACCAATCAGAATTCACCTGCAGGATTGGGCTGTGGGTCCTCCTCCCCAATCTCTGTTGCCCTAAATTAATTGGGCTCCTTCTAGCAAAGAAGTAAAGAATGTGGCTGCTGTAGGATGTGAACTAGTGTGTGTTATATTAAAAAAAGAAGAAAGAAACCTGTGCATTAAGGGTAGAAAGTAGATGAAAATCTTTTAAGATTTTATAAAATTTATCTTTGGATCATGGATAAATGTATACATTTTTGTCTTTTTTTTATATTTTCTGTTTTAAAAAATTAGTATGCAAAAATTTTATTGTTGATAATAATATAAAACAGAAATACATTTTTTTTCCTCAAGAATAGGGCTAAGGTCACACAGGACAAAAACTCTTAAAAATACAGTGTAGAACTTATGATAGAGTCCATACTGTGCCTGCATCTTGTGTCTGGTTCTCACAAGTGCCAATTTGATAAAGAGGAAACAAGCAGGCATTTTACACATAGCTTTCTGAAATCTCTACTCAAATCATGCAATAATAGGTCACATTAAAATCTGACTACAGACTGACAATAGAACTGAATCATTTCCAGCTTTCAAAGTCAGTTGCTAGCCGAAATGTGGCTCTACAAGTTCACAAGGAGATTCTTTTCTTTAATATATTTTTATTTATTTATTTTTATTTTTGACAGAGAGAGAGAGAGAGAGAGAGAGAGAGAGAGAGAGAGATTCTTTAAAAAAATTTTTTACAAAATATATTGGGGTGACATTGGATAATAAAATTACATCAGTTTTAAGCATACAATAATATATCACCTGTATATTGCAATGTGTGCTGCTGTCACTGCATATTTGACCCTCTTTACCCTCTTCTACCTCCTGCTTTCCCTCTGGTAACCACCACACTGTTGTCTGCCTCTGTGAAGCTTTTGTTTGTCTTGTTTGTTTATTTGTTGCTTTCTGTTTTATATCCCCCATATGAGTGAAATCATATAGTTCTTGACTCTTTATGTCTAACTTAGTTTGCTAAGCATGATATTCTCAAGATATATCCATGTTGTCGCAAATGTCAGTATTTCATCTTTTCTTATACCTGAGTAGTATCCCATTTTACATACAAGGAGACCCCCCCAAAAGACTAGAATAATCTTCTGGAGGGCAGGCCACTTGTAGTACAGACTTTTCCCACTAGGTGAGTGTCCTAGGAACCCATCTGCATTGGTGTATCAGCTGGTGGTGGTGTGAGAGGCTGCATTTGGCTTCAGTAACATATTTTTGGAGATTCTTTCAATGCCTTTGTTCAATTTATGGTGGGTGATTTACACAAACAATGTGTGGCATGACAATGCACCTGCTCACACTGCACTGAGTGTTCAGTGGGTTTTAACCCAAAATGGCATGACCCTCATGCCCCACCTTCTCTATTCATCAGATCTTACCCTGAGCGACTTTTTATTTTGTTTTCCTAGATGAAAAAGTGCTCAAAGGGAAATGTTTTGCTGACGTGGAAGAGATGAAACAAAAATGGCAGAAGCTGGGAAGCCCAGATGGCTTAACGGGTTGAGTGCTCATCTTGCAGCCCTGGGGTCCAAGGATCAAGTCCTGGCCCTGGCCAATGCGGACCCATATCTTGAACTGGAGTGTGTCCCCAGTTTGGTTCTCTCTGGGGTGAGCTTCCCATGTAGGAAACTCCCAGTTCGGCTCCCACCTCGGGCGTGTTTCCCATGTAGGAAGTTCCCAGCTTTGGAGGGATTTGCTTCCCATGCAGGAGGTCTCCTGGTCCGGTTCCTGCCTTGCGCAGTCCCACACCCACCTGTGGAGTAAAACTACATTGAAAACTGATGATGTACAACTATGGAGACTGCTCTGGGCCCTCCCCCTTCTCTCTCTCTCTCTCTCTGTGTCTCTTTAAAAAATAATAAAAATAAATCTTAGAAAAAAAACATGGCAGAAGCACTAAAAAGCATCAAAGTCAACAAGTTATAAAACTGTTTTGTGGGATGTTGGCATAGCTCACTGGTTGAGCGCTTGCCTTACAATCATGAGGTCCGGGGTTTGATTCCTGGCCCTGGCCTGTGCAACCCCATATGTTGAACTGTGGTGCAACTGATAACTGCTGAGACGGCTTGAAGGTGAAGGTTCTTGCCTCCCATGCAGGAGGCTCCCCAGTTTGATTCCTGCCCCTCGCGGCTCCACATCCACGTCTGTGGAATGAAACCATGACTGCTCTGAGCCCTTCTCTCTCTCTCTCTCTCTCGCTCTCTCTCTCCCCCTTCTTTCTCTCTAATAAAATAAAATAAAATAAATTAAAATAAATCTTAAAAAAAAGTTCCCACACACATTTTTTAGAAAAGAATAAATACACAATTTTCTATAAAGAAATTCAGTTTTTTTTATTCCCCCTAGTATGTACCACATCTTTTAATTTAATCATCCATTGAAATATACCTTGGTTGTTTCTATGTCTTGGCCACTGTGAATAATGATGCAATGAACATAGAGATACACATATTTTTATGAATAAATGCTTTTTAAGAAATCTGGGTAGATACCTAGAGGAGGACTTGCTGAGACATATGTTAGCTCTACTCTTAATTTTTAAAGAACCCTTCATATTGTTCTCATAGTGGCTGTACTGATTTACTTCCCACCAGCAGTGTATGAGGGTACCTTTGAAAAGGAGATTTTTGAAAGTTCCGATTTTAGCAGGCCAGTGTTGAGGCATTCCTAATATGAACAGTGTCATCCTCCCAGGTGCCAATTAGTAACAGGAGGCATCAGTGCATGAGAAACATTTATGAATCTAAGAGATAACTTTCAGAAATGACAGAAGAACAAGATACAACAATCCACGTGGTTTCCTTAATTTTAACAATATAGCTACAATAAATTAAGACTCTGTTGTTTTCTGTGCTCCACCAACCATGTTTATATTAGTTTCTCTTACAACTCTCACAGCAGGTGAGAAACTGGGCTGCAGAGAAATTAAGTGAATTTACTGGCTGATTTACACGACTTAGAGCAGAAGAGCCAAAATCCCTTGAAGAAGAGCAAGGTACATGACTTGCTCGATCACATATCCATAGAGCTGTAACAAGTAACCCTATAGCGTTGTCTTGGGGGAGACTGACAGACAAATCCATCAGAATAAAGAGCAGGAACAACACACATGTGTAGATACAAAGGTGGTGAGGCTGACCACCAAGGAAAGGGCTGATTTTTTGACATGTAATTGGGACAAGTTTTTATCCATATGGGGAAAATGAAATGGGATATGGATTTCACACCTCACAGGAGAGCACTTCCAGGTAGGTTGGACATAAACATGAAATGCAAAAACAATAAAGCTTTTAGATGTTTGGATTTAGAATATGTTTTGGTTACCCCCAAACTGTGGCTTAAAACAACCATTTTAGGGAAAGCCGGGACGGCTCAGCGGGTTGAGCGCTCGCTTTGAGGCCATGAGGACCGAGGATCGAATCCCGGCTCCGGCCCAGGCAGGACCCACGTGCTGAACTGCGGAGTTCCCACAGTTTGGTTCTCTGACTGTCTCTGTCTCTGTCTCTCTCTCTATCTGTCAAAAAGTAAAATAGAAATAACTATGCACTGAAG
>PVKE010019041.1:0-28890 GCA_004027555.1 Craseonycteris thonglongyai | reverse complement strand
AAATCTTAAAAAAAAAAAAAAACAAGACTTCAGGCCGATACAGTTTGTGGGCCACCACTTTGTGATCTCTGTATAAAACCCTTCACTCAGTCTCCTGCATCCAACAAATGCTAGTGTTTAACAAATTTTAGCCAAAACAACGTAGAAACAAGGGTTGTGTGGGCTCAGGAACCTCACCAACCCATGTCCCCAAACTTTGGCTCAGAGGAATGCACTTCAGATCAAAGACAGGTACATACAATAATGGAAGGAAAGTGGAATAGACTTGTGGAAATTATGTGATGAAGAAAGATACACAGAAAGAAGCAGTGGGAGGGAAGAAAGGCTGACTGGTTGGTTTATGGGTCTCTACTTTCTCTTCCATTTTTTTTCTTCCACAACTTAATTCTGTCACTCTACATGGCCTCTTTTGGTTTAGTCTGAACTCGGTATTCCGCCCCAATAAAAAATCTGAGTATTTTTTTCATTACCTGGCATGTGAAAAGCCCTACCATCAGAGCCAGAAGATTGTGGATTTTGGAGGCCAGCTGAGAATTTCTTTTCCCATTTGAGGGATTCATGCTGTCTTCTTCACATGGTGAGCAATTCAGGAGCAAATGGGAATGTATCATCTTTGCATCCTATGTGCACACAATTCAGATGTGTCACAATACAGACAAAGAATCCGGGTTACTTTTTTAAGTAAAATGGCAAACTTTTTGATTCCCTGGACCCCTTTATCATGCTTTTAAAAATTACTGAGAACCTCAACAACCTTTTTTTTTATTTTTTATGTAGGTTATGTCTATCGATATTTACTGTATTAGAAATTACAACTGCGAACAATTTTAAAATATTCTACTGGGGAAGCTGGGATGGCTCAGCGGGTTAAGCACTCACTTTGCAGCCCTGGAGACTGGGGATCTAATCCCAGCTCCGGCCCAGGAGGACCCACATGCTGAACTGGGCTGTGCCCCCAGTTTGGTTCTTGCCGGGGCCTATGCAGAAGGCTCCAGGCCCAGTTCCTGCCCTGCACAGCCCCGCGCCCACCTGTGGAGTGAAACTATATGGAAAACTAATGCTATCAACTATGGAGACTGCTCTGGGCCCTCCCCCTTCTGTCTCTCTGTCAAAAACAATAAAAATAAATCTTTAAAAACATTTTACTATTTCATTAACATATAACAATAAATTACTATGTGTCAATATAAATAACAATTTGATTTTTAAAAAACTCTTATTTTCCAAAACAAAAAATTAGTGGAAAGAGTGATGCTGTTGACATTTTTTGCAAATATTTTTTGCTGGCTTAGCAGAAGACTGCAGGATTCTCAGAATTGATTCACAAGTGTCTGGAAAGCGCCACTGTACACTTGTGGAAGAATGAGAGTGGAAAGTGTGGTAACATCTTCCCATTACGGTGGCAAGACTTTCGACCTCACAGACACTCCCAGACCACATGTAAGGAAATGGACCCAGAGTTCATAAAATGCAAAACTGAAATCAAGGTAAGAATGATTTGGTGATATTAAAGAAATTCTTTAGTCAAGATAGAACAAAAAACTTTTTTTTTTTTTAAGAAAGCTCAAGAAAAAGAATGATATACTGTGATATACAGTTATAACACTGCATTCAGAGGTTACCAACTTAAAACTTGTCACGATTTGGCTAGCAGCTAATGTGGAGGTCATCGCTGCTTAGGCTACTGCTTCTCAAAGGGTGATCCCTGGACCAGCAGCGTCAGTGAGACTTCAGAGCTTGTTAGAAATGTACGCTATCAGGCCCCACTGCACACTGACTGATCAGAAACTCGGGGGGTGGGCCCCCAACAATCTGAATTTTCACAGATGAGGTTGATGAATACTAACTAATGTTTGAGAACTCTGGCTTAGATAATCCTTCTTTCTGGAGAAAAGATCACAGAAAAAAAAAAGAATTTTAAACAAATAACAGAATTACTTACTTGCAAACAATACTTACATGTAGATTATAGACACATGAGAGAGTCCAGTAAGGACATCCTTAAGGCAACATATCAGCTCAGTTCAAATTATTATAACCAATATAAAAATAAATTCATATGTTTTTCTAGCTCAGATTAGCCTTCTTTCTAAGTAGAGTTAATAAGATTGTACCGTAAATATTTTAAGGCAGGCCTATGAAACTGAAATAGATATGATATGTCTGATATGTGAAAATTATCAGTTTCAGGTTGTCTGCCAAAAAAGCCATCTGAACTGACGGGAATACCAAAGGACAGCCTTTCCAAAAACACTGATGTGAGGCCCCTGTGCTGTTTTTAACTGATGTTAACGAGACCGATTGTGGTGATCGTTTTGCAATGTGTACAAATATCAAATCACTATGCTGTACATCTGAAACAAATATAATGTTTAATATCAGCTATAGCTCAATTAAAAAATGTCTAATTTTACAAATTATTATGTGATATATTATGATATGGGTTTGTTTTACGTGTAAACCAAATGTGCGATTGTATTATATACACTTTTATCATTTTTATTGTTGAATAGGCAAACATTATATGAAAAGACTTGAGTTCCCCACTTAGAAAAATCCTTTCTCAAAGGATGCATCAGATGATTGGTCAGAGAGGTACCCTCAAAATGCCCACATTAACTTTCACCTCTCCTAAAATGATCAAAGGGGCCAGAAATGGCTGTTCTTTATGCATGTACCCAAGAACCAAAGAACCTTCTCCAAACCTGGGGTGCATTTTCCATTCTCTCTCTTTTTGGTTAAGAATTCTTTGTGGAAACAAATTTGTGTGACTGTCATGCCTCCATACGCGTCACCAGAGTATCAGACACCCCTGAGCTTCCGCATTAGAGATTCTGAGTCTGTGACAATACCTTTGTGATGTCTGACTCCATAACTTCCTCTAGGTGCTCATTTAACAGAGCTTTCTCAAGTTTAGGGACACAATGTTGCTCCTCACGACCTGCAGCCTGCTGCTGAAGTTCGGCTTTTCCGAGTTTGACTTCGTTGATCTGCTCCTGAAGTTTTGTATTCTTAGCCCTTTCGCTTTCATATGCCAATTGCAAATGTTTGACTTGAGCTACCAGTTTCTCCAGTCTAGATGTCAGTGTCTGCCTTTCTTCCAGGTTTTCATTTTCACGTTTCTGAAATCCTTCCTGTAAAGACAAGAACTCCTGTTCTTGGGTTTCCATTTCCCTTTTCAACAAGTGCAAAGCGGACGTGGTGGTCTTCTCCAGTTCTCCTTTGAGTTGCAGCAGCCTCTCCACCTCTCCTTCTTTCTGGCTTAAGGCTTTGCGCATCTCAGTGCACCGACTGACAGCTTCCTCTTTTTGCTCCATTTCAGTCATGTACCTTTCCTGTAAACACACATAACTGCCCTTGATACTCTTAAGCTCTGCTTGTAAGGTTTCCCTTTCATGCCGAGAGTCCTGAAGATGTCTTTGGGTGTTCGTTAAAATGTCATGCAAACTCTGCAGTGTCTTTTCAGTCTCATTCTTCTCTAGCACGACCCTGTATTTGTCTTCAATTAGTGCTTCGATGGTCTCCTTTAGCTTATTTATGATGTCAGCAAACACTTGCTGTTTCGTAGGTGTCATCTGCAGTTCTTCCACCCTCTTCTCCAAATGCATGTTACTGCACTGCAGGTTTTGGATCAGAGCTTGCTGCTTTGTGACAGTATGTTGTAATTTCCACACGACTTCATTTAAAACCGTCTCCTCTGCCAGAGGCTGCATGCTCTCCATGCTTAGCTCTGTGTCAGGTATCTTGCATTCCTCTTGAGAGTCTCCACCACTCCAAGAAATGTCGTGCGGAAAGCAGGTTGAGGCAACCTCCGGAACCTCCACATGCTCCACTGTCACTTCCTTTTCGTGACTGGCTGACATCTCAGGCATCTCCCCAGAACTCTGTATTCCTTTTGAATAGAATGTAATCTGTAAATTATAGCAAAGTAGTGTGAGGGAGCAGAATTACCATGAACTCTGAAGCCAGAGCTGGCCTTGAATTGTAGCTAGATCCCTAGTTTGGTTTCCTCAGCTATAAAATAACAACTGTAATATCTATTGCCAATAATATAATCATGCCCACTTAACAAAAATACTTAAGTATAAATTGCTAAATGTATGCACCTAACTGCATAGCAGAGCACAGACAACAGGGATAGGATAAAAATATGCATCACATTTACTTTTATGAAAGAAAAATTAATCTTTGAGACCCTCACCATTTTCTATGATGCTAACTTTTTTGGAGACATGTAAGATAACTTCAGTTGACTTCATATGAATTAAAACAAATTTATCAGTTATGCTATAGTCGGAGAGGCCTCCTTTAAATGATCTCTTATTCCTCATTAAACCATTGCCTGCCTGCGCTATGATTCCTGAGAACATTAGAATGCCCAATGAACATGTCTTGTGATTGAAATTGATGTGTTGTCCACAATACAGGTTTGGGGGATTAAAAAAAAAAAGACTGAGTTGTAGTAATAAAAACAAATAAACTGAAATCACTATGACATAAAAACCCAGTAAAAGATACCTATAGGAGGGGGTTAGAATTTACACATTAGACCTCTGTATTTTAATGCTTCTTCATTGTTCTGGGATAAAGACAAGGATCCTTACTGAGGCCCATGGTTCCTACTGTCTGATCGTGATATCTGGTCCATGCTACCTCTCCATCCTCATGGACTGCATCTCTCTGGCTCTGACCAGCCAGGAACCCTGGGCTCCCTTCCGGTCCTAGCAGGGAGCATGCTCCTGCAGCCACAGGGTCTTTGCACGTGTGACTTCTGCATGAACCACTCTCCCACCCTGGTTACCTAATTAACACCTGCTCAGTTCCCACTACATCAGGGAAGCCTTCTCCAGACTCCCTGACCTGGCCAGTAAGACTCCCATCTTACTTTTATTCGCAGCACTGATCATAACGGTAGTTAATGTGTAATTTTAAATAATGTTGTATACACTTTACATACACTTTATCTGCGGCCTTTATTCTCAGCACTTTCCATAGTTGAAAGTTTACATTTATTCGTGTGATTGTTTGTTTAATGTCTATCTCCTTTATTGGGATGTTATTTTCCTGACAGCAAAAACCACATCCTTTTGTTTGTTTTTTGTCTGGTTTTTTTTTTAACCGCTACATAACTTGCACATCACACAGGGCCTAGCCTACAATAGATGCCTGAAAGTATTTACTGACTGACTGAATGACCAAATGCAATGGAAATAAGAAGGGACAATCCTGGGAAATCCTAATGAAACAGATTCTTTTCAAATGTCATTTTTCAGGAATCAACATAGGGAAATACAATTCTCTTTTAAATGACGCTTCCAAATAAACAAACAAAACTGGTCATACTTGTAAATGAGATATAATAGTCATAGCTTTTCTCATAAAATTCACAATTAAAAGGTATTATTTATGCTATTTTTAAATTATATTTGCCCATACCAATTCTTAACAATTTTATTTTTTGTTCCAAACACATAGAATACTGTTGGCATCTTCAGTGCTATTAGGGTATTACATGTGTTCCCAGAATCAATAAATCAAAAGACAAATGAATGTTTTCACTTTGCTAAAAAATATTTTTTGCTTGTCAATAGAAATCCCACATGAGGGGAAGCTGGGATGGCTTAGCAGGTTGAGCGCTGGCTTTGCAGCCCTGGAGCCTGAGGATCGAATCTTGGCCCCGGCCCAGGTGGACCCATATGCTGAGCTGGGCTGTGCCCCCAGTTCAGTTCTTGCTGGGGCCTATGCGGGAGGCTCCCAGCCCAGTTCCTGCCCTGTGCAGCCCTGTGCCCACCTGTGGAGTGAAACTACCGGTATATGGAAAACTAATGCTGTCAACTGTGGAGCCTGCTCTGGGCCCTCCCCCTTCTGTCTGTCTCTGTCTGTCTCTGTGTCAAAAAACAATAAAAATAAATCTTAAAAAAAAAAGAAATCCCTCATGAGAGAAAAATCTTAAGCTCTCTGTCAAATAATTTAACATCTCTGTACTTCTTCTTCTTTGTAAACTTTTTCTTAATGTAAACTCAGTTCCAATCAATTTGATTCACCAAATACAAAAGCGCATTATAGGGAAGGCACCATGTAGATGCAAAGATGCATAGAAGGAGTAAGACAGAGCCCTGATCCTCAAAGAAAGTATCATTTGGTAAAGCTAATTTCCAAGTATGGACTTGATTTTTTTTTTTTTAGAAAAATTTATTTCTAAATTGTTTGGGAGGGCATGTTCCCCAGAGAAACAATGTCCCGTGCACCGACTAGATGATTTATCACTACTTGGAAAAGTCTCAGATTATATAATTTACTTCAAACAAACAAACAAACAAACACACCCATCCTCCAATACTCCACAGAAGATACTATCAAAAATCTTACCTCTTTTGTCATATAATTAGCTCTCAGATCAAGCAGGTTAGAATTTCTGTCTTTATAAAATGAGTTTTCTACATCAGTGTGTTCACATTCCACATACAAGTAGCTTTGAGGTTGACTAGAGTTGAGGGCAGATTCCTTGGCAGTATTTTTAGCCAGGGACATTTCCACGAATTTCAGTGTCTGTCCACTCCTGTGGGTTAGAGGCGGGCTTCTAGGAGGTTGCCTGACATGTTCAAGTTGGTCTTTATTTGTGGAAGTGCTAGTTCCCACTGGATTTTCCTCCTTAAATGGATCTTCCTTTCTATCGTTGTCTTTTGCACAATTATATACAGAACTTTGCAATTCTATCTTCTCTGTGTAGGGTAAGCCACCTGTCAGATTTTGAAATGTTATCGTTTCATCATTAAATGCTTTCAATTTCATCCCATGAAACTTGAAAATGGGTTCAAGTTCTCTGAAGGAAGAAAAATGCTGGTGTCAATTGGCTGATCTAGTACATCCTCTAATTTCCATTGTTGATATTTCGTTAGAAAGAGAAAGATGGAAATAAGAATTAGTTGACCATAGATTTATGTCAATAGGTATATTAACATTCATGAAATAGACTTTTTCAGTCTTTTAAGAATTATATATCGATAGTTCAACCTTCTGCACTGAGTGGATTTTAGCATGGCTTTGTGCTAGCAAACAGAACAAAATAACTCCTAAGATGGGGGAAAGAAGTTTTCAAAATGACATATAACAAAAAGCTTGTTATACTGTATATGAAGTCTGACAATTAAGGTCATGAACTCATCCTAGGAGTGCTACATACCGCATTGCTGAATATCACTATGGTAACTTTGGAAGGACTCCTGTTGGGAAGCTATGCACCCAATTTTGGAACTCTTTTTCTGGAACAGCCATCAGAGCTGTTGTTGTATTACCCCTGATGTCCTGAATGTCATCAAAATGTCTTTCTCTCAATATTTTATTTATCTCTGGGTAAAGAAAAGGTTATTGGGGGCCAGATCAGGTGAGTAGGGAGGGTGTTCCAATACAATTATTTATTTGCTGGCTAAAAACTCCGTCACAGACAGTGCCATGCGAGCTGCTACATTGTCATGATGCAAGAGCCATGAGTTGGTGAAAAGTTTCAGGTCGTTTTTATCTAACTTTTTTACGCAGTCTTTTTAGCACTTCCAAGTAGTCAACTTGGTTGACTGTTTGTTCAACTGGTACAAATTCATAATGAATAATACCTCTGATATCAAGAGGTTAGCAACATCGTTTTGACTCTTGATTTGGATTGACAGAACATTTTTGGTCGTGGAGAATTGGCTGACTTCCATTGTGTACTTTGATGCTTTGTTTCAGGGTAGTATTGGTACACCCATGTCTCATCACCAGTGATAGCATGGTCCCAATAATGAACGCCACTCAGCAAGACACCACCACATGTCAACACAAGCACAGCTATGAGACACTGATAGACCAAGGTTACGAAACCTCACACAGTTGTTTGTACAGTGCTGCCAATGTAAGCGCACCGTGGTGAGTTCGGGAAATTGTCAGACCTTGTATATTAAATGAACTTTTTTCCTATCAGCCTTTTCAGAGTCTAACTTTCACACTGTACATAGTAATTAGGAATATGGGGTGTGGATAATCTTAGCTTTGGTCTCTAATGACACATCTTTGCTCTTGGTGATCTTTCTTCTGATGGCCATTGCAGAAAAAAGTTCCAAAATTCCTTTGAAGGGTGGACTAGGTGCTGGTGTCAGTACATAGCTTTCCAAGGGGAGTCCTTCAAAGGTAACTGTAGTGATATTCAGCAATGAGGTTAAGTAGCACCTTTCCTAAGATGAATTCGTGAACGTAATTGTCTTATGGTGTTGGAACAGACCTCTATAGCTACTCTGGACCGCCAGAAAGATGAACAAGTGGGTCCTAGAGCCAAGTAAGCCCGAAACATCGCTGGAGGCAAAAATGACAAAATGGAAGCTGTTTTAGCGCACATCATGAGAAGGCAGGGTTCTTTGGAAAAGACAGTAATGCTGTGAATAGAAGGCAGCAGGAAAAGAGGAAGACCAAATACAAGATGGGCTGAATCCATAAAAGAAGCCATAGGCATGAGTCTACAGGGGCTGAGCAGGGATGTTGAGGACAGGATGTTGTAGACATCAGTCATTCAGAGGGTCCCCAAGAGTTGAAGGTGACTCAATGGCACATAATAACAATACATATATCCATATGAAAGTCTATTTTACTTCAAGTTTTGCTTTTCATACCAGCCATGTAAATACATGTAGGTTTAGTTCACACTACTGAAGAATTACACTTTATCTTTTGATTGGACATTTGTTTCAAATTTTGCTTACAAACACTGCAGTGAACATCCTTATACACATTTCCTTGAACATTAATGTAAGAATTTTTGTCTGGGCTCTGGGCATATACCTAGAAGAATTGCTGGATTATAAAAAATATGTATCTTCAACTTTACTAGATTTTGCAAAATTACTCTCCAGAGTAGTTGTACTAATTTACACCTTCTACCAGTAGCTTAAGACTTCCTTAGCTCTATGTCCCTGCAACATTATCAAAGTGGTATGTGTGAAATGGCATTCTGTGGTCTTTTCAATGTACATCCTTTTAGGTATTTAATGGTCTTGCAGGCTTTTCTGTGATCTACCTCTTAGATACTGTTATAGATTAAAGTATGTATCCTCAAAACTCACGTGTTGAAGGCTTAACCCCCAATAACTAATTTAGAATGTTACTAAAAATGGACCAGTGTTGTCCACAGAGTAAATATTTATTAAATCCTCCATTCCAATGATTAATTTCTATTAAACTTTCTCATTCTGCAATTACTACTCATTTGCCTTGGTTATTTTATTGAATTATCAAATTCATAATTTAGGATGTTTTTCAAACTTGTCATCCTTTGATAAAGTATAAAAAAAAGACACTGAGCTAAGCAGGCTGGTCAGAATTGGTGAATGGCTCAACTTTATGCTTCCCTTCTTCTCCCTGTTTTCCAAAATAATTGCTACCTGGGTTGTGGTGACAGGGATCAGAAAAATCCTGTTTTGTTCTCCAAATGCAAAAACACGCCAGCGGGCCTTATCTCTTGGTTGCCTTTTTGCTTGTGAATCCAGAACTTCCGATTACACCTAACAACTTCATTCCTACGGCACAATCTTCCAAAGCACCTTTATTTTTTTAAAAGCTAGGTTTACTTTTTCCATTTCTCATTCTGGCCTTACTAAGATTTACGTTAGGCTTTTAAAATTATGTGTTGGCACGTTTTAATAGATAAGCCAAAGACACTCGACAGCGGTTTTAAGGTGGGTGTTAAAAGGCAGTGTCACTGGAGTTACTGGCTAAAACTCGGGAGGTTGTTTTTTTTTTAATTCTCTTTCGAAAAGCACTTAACTCGTTGTCACCTCCAAACAATGCACCCAAACTCGTTTTAAGTCGCAAAAGCATGCTCACTTGCAGGCTCCATGCAGGTTCTCGGATCCACAGCAAGGATTTCGAGCTTCCTACCCCCCGCATGGGGGGGAGGGAGAAGCGCCCTTTTCAGTCTTTTCTACGGATGGATTTTTTTTTTTTTTTTTAAGTCGCAGTTGGGATGCAGGCGCGCTGGAACGTCCCTGTGTGACGTCCGCCGGCCAGCGCCCGCCACCTGCGGGGCTTCCAAGTCTCCGTTCGCAGAGTTGGGAAGCTACGTGGGCGTGAGTCCCCAGGCGAAATAACCAGTGAGCCGCCTAAAAACTCGGGGTGCACCGGCCGATTCAGGCTCAGCGAGGACAGCAACTCAAGTCGACCTGTCCCTTCGATGTATCTCTTCCGCGTACCGACGGGCGCCGGGGCGGGACTTCCGGTAAAGTATAACAAGACTTCCGGTAGGGGCAGGACTTCCGGTAAGTGTAGCAAGACTTCCGGCAAAGTATAGCAAAACTTCCGGCAGGGGCGGGACTTCCGGTCACGTGTTGGCCAGCCTTTCAGGCGCTGGGGATGCGCGTTCACTCCAAGCACGTGGCGCGCGATTTCGGGGTCCCAGCTTGTGCGGAGGTTTGCGAGGCGGGCATTTGCGGAGAGGCTGCGAGGCCGGCTGCACGGAAGACCGTCTCTGTGCGGCTCCTGTCCCCACGCAGGGCGGGCAGCCCCCGTTGGCGCTCTCCATCATGCACTCCCGGCGGCTGCTGATGAGCCAGGTCGTCCCCGGGCAGTTCGACGACGCGGATTCCTCCGACAGGTAGACGGCGGGGGAGTAACACCGACTCCGCTGGGGTTTTGCCCTGCGTCGCCGTCGCCGCTGCTCTTGGCTGCAGTGGAGAGGGAGCCTTGTCCCTTAGCACTTGGGGGCTCTCTTCCCAGCCATTTGCGACATTTTCCATCCCTGCCGTGACTTACGTGCCGGTTCACTGCAGTTAGTGACAGCCACTGGTCCAGCCCGGGGGATGACGATGGGGAAGCGGGTTTTTGAGCTTGAACTCCATCTGAGCGCTGAAAAAAAAACACGTGAGCTCTCATGTGTGCCAGGTTCTGTCCTGGGCGCTGGATGGAGATCGTGATGAGCAAGACACACTTAAGTCCCTGCTGTCATTGAATGTCTTTACCGTCTACTTGGGGAGGGAAGGCAGACAGGTACTTAAAGGTATTTTTAAAAACCAGGGGAAGCTGGGGTGGCTCAGAGGGTTAATCGCTCACTTTGCAGCCCCGGGGACCGAGGATTGAATCCAGGCCCCTTCCCGTGTGGACCCATATGCTGAACTAGGGAAGTGCCCCCAGTTCGGTTCTCACTGGGGTGAGACCCCGGCCCAGCTCCTGCCCTGTGCAGCCCCGCGCCCACCTGTGGAATGAAACTATGTGGAAAAACCAATGATGTGCAACTATGGAGACAGCTCTGGGCCCTCCCCCTTCTCTTTGTCTCTGTATGTCTCTCTCTGTCAAAAACAATAAAAATAAATCTTAAAAAAAAAAAACACCAAAAAACCAAACAGATAGTGATATATACTGCGCAAAGAAATAAAATCGGTTCCTGGACTAAGTGATGATTTGGTCAAAGAGGCATTAAGACCAGATCTAAACAGGAATGAGCTAACCTCCACAAGAACAGAGAACAAGAGCTGTTCAGGAGGAGGGGACAGCAAGAGTCAGGTCCTCACAGTGGGACCCCTCTTGGCTGTGAAAGGACGATCTTGAGTCCAGAGCACAGCAGAGGTAGTTGAGAAGGCTGGAAGGTAACATTGTAGCAGTGAAAAGGGCCCAGATCATGGAAAGCCTTACAAGTGATGGTAAGGAGTTCAGATATTATTCTGAGGCTTATCGAAAGCCACAGGAGGGATGTGTTAGCACGGGAGTGACATCTGATTTAAAGGAATGAGTCTGCTATGGAGAGGATAGTTTGGGGGGCAAGAGTGGAAGTGGTTCAAAAGTAATTCAGCTCAAAGACAGTGGGAGTTAGAGATGGCATAGTGATGTTTTGGAGGTATCAGTGACAGTTTGGTGGTAGATTGGATGGGGGTATGAGACGAAAGGAGTTAAAGATACCTTTTACTTAAAAGCAAAATGAAATGACTTGATTTTAAGAAAGCGGGTTTTACTTTATGTTTACAGTTAGGTTTCAATATAGGGACATTTTATTAGTCGGAAATTTTTTAGTACATACGTGATCATTGCTTTCTATGCGTTAGATCTAGTGTTAGTTGGTAGGGTTACATTAGTAGCTTGCACTATAGCAGGGGAATTATATTAAATAAGTAGACATGTGATTTGTATTAGAATTTGATAAATAGTACAGAAGAGAAATGGATGAAGAATGGGGAAGACTTCCCTGAGCAAGTGCTAGTGAGCTGATACTGGAAGGATAAGTAGGATTTAGCCAGAGAAATGAGAAGGGCGTTCCAGACTTATGTTTACAGATGAGCCTAGAGAAGACCTCACGGAAGAAGGTAAGGGGAAGGAAGAGGCACAGCCACAGCCACTGTGGCGGGTGGGTAGTTAATGGTAATGAGTATGCTCTGGTTTACCATCCTTCACTGCTTATAATAAAGGCAAACCAGTAGTTTTGCCCTCCTCCCCACCCCCTGGGACTTTGGACAGTTTCTGGAGACATTTTTGTTTTTCACAACTGGGAATGGTAATGCACTAGAGGCATCTAGTAGGTAGAGGCTAGAGATGCTGCTAACAATTCTGTGAGGTACATGTAAGACTACCACCTACAGCAAAGGATTGTCTGCTGGGGTTGAGAAACCCTGGTACAGGTATAACTTGAACATGCCATTCTGGGTTATTGGCATGTGAAAGATCAGTTTATGGATTGTGTTTATGAAATCCTAATCAATAGCAGGCACTTAATGATTATTTGTTCTCTTCCCACCCATATCCCTAGAGATTTGGAGCCCTGTAAGCCATGGCTAATTAATGTCAGGATTGATCATCTGAATTTACTTGCACTCACATCTAACTTTTTAAGCTGGTGGTGCATATTATCACTTGTTTCATATGGTTTCTGTCCTTGTTCTCTACATAAGAGGTCAAAACCAGTAGTACCTCTGTTGAATCTGACCTGCAGACATGTTTTGTTTGGTATGCACTGTATTTTGTTAAAATTGAATATGCCAGTTAAGTGGGAGGTTTTACACAGAAATCCAGACTTCTGGCTTCTCTTGAAAAACTAAGAAGATGTGGTAACACTGAGTCTCATGTGGCAAAAACAGACGCTACTAGTTCTGTTCTCTCTTCTCTGGGCCTGATCTCTGTGTTGACATTCCCCACTTCTGTTTAATTATGCGCAGTCCACTCTCTCATTTGTGGTGCTTATATTCACCATTCCTTCCCTTCCTGAATAAGGGTGATTTAATTTCTTTGTGTAACATAAATCTTGAAACCGTTCCTTTTGTAAAGTGGTATTGAGTTCCAGGTAAGGCTACTTTAGACTTATTCCCGAGTTTTGAAGCCCCCTGCACCTAGCCCCCTTCCCCACTTAACACAGGTCTGTGAATGGTTTTCCTAGAGTTATGTCTGATGTCCTGATCTGTCAGTTCATTCAGCAGAGAAGATAGCAATAGAAGTTCTAACTTCATGAAGGCAGAGCTGGATTTAACCTGATGTACTTCTTTAGTAGGACCTAGAGAACAAGCACACAACCAAAGCAGGACTCTGAAAAATGGGAGAACTGGGCATCTATTGAATTTATTGGGACATATGTTCTGAATTAAACTTTTAGATCATAAATAACTATATAAGTCCAATTAAAGTATGTACAAACATGCTAATAATTGTGTTATTTCCAGTGAAAACATTGATTTGAAGACAGTCAAAGAGGAAGATGGTGTTCTATTTGAAGGCCTTCAGAATCATGAGAAGATGGGTGAAGGTGAGGTAGAAGAGGAGGAGGAGGAAGATTATGATGATGATGATGATTGGGACTGGGATGATGGAGTTGGAAAGCTCACCAAGGGTTATGTCTGGAACGGAGGGAGTAACCCACAGGTATTTCAGAAACGATTCTGTACATCTTTGTGTTGTTTGCCTATGTCTTTTTTTTTTTTTTAAGGAACTTTTTGTGGTTCTGGAATTGAATAACAGAATGATTTTCTTCAGGTTATAAGAAGCAAATTTTAAAAGTTATTTAAATTGTCATAAGACAGTGAGCCTAAAAATCTGCATGGGAAAGGACGCAAATGGGCAGTTTTCTGAAAATGGTTAACAAGCATGGAGAAGATGTTCACCTTCATCAGTAGTTAAAGAAATGCAGATTAAATTTGTAGAGAAGCCATTTTTTCACCTATGAAACTGACATAGACACAATATATATGTGATGGTTCAGTAAATAGGTATAATTATTTGGAGAATAAGCTGGTATGTGATAAAAGCTTTAAAAGCTTGCACAATAAACACTTTGACTCAGCAGTTCTTCTAGGAGAGCACTAAGAATTAGTTACAAGAATGATCCTCCAGGATTGTTTTGAGTAGAGGAATGTTGGAAAAACCTTGAGTAAATTTCCTGTGGGATTTGGTTCACACCATGGGATATTATGCAGCCAGAAAATATGTTACAGTGTAAGCTGATACTAATGACATGGAGATATGTGCACGATCTGCCACCTTGTGCCACGTGTAAAACACATATGAACAAGCCATGTGGAGCCTGCTTCTCAGACTTCAAGTACTACATGTGAGGAGTTTGCAGAGCATAAAGGTTCTTGAAAAAACCGGGAGGGGGAAAGTTAAAAAAAGATTTCTTTGAAAATTAAAACAGCTATATTGTGGACTAGAATGTATGCATTTTTAAAATAACTGAAGAAATTTCTCACTTGTGGTCTTGCTTTGGTAACTCCTACATTGATTCATTGATGAGACATTGAGCCATTTCAACATAAAGTGATTTAATAAAGCTAGGGGAAGAAAGTATATATGTGCTTAAGTGTTAACTGTTATCTTTGGGTGCTAGGATTTTAGGTGATTAAAATTTTACCTGTATTTTCTGTGGAGATGTATTAACTTAAAATTAATTTAAAAGTTAAATTTAATAGAAGAATTAACAGTTTTATGCAAACAAGAAGCAACTCAGCCTCCGGAGTCCAGGCTTAGATAGCAGGGTTGAATCAGTCATTGTTACAGGCCCTTTCTGTCTCTGTTCTCTCTTTTGTGGGTTCTGGATGTCTTCTCCCTTTTTTTCTCTTTTTTGCCTTTTAAGTTTCTGTAGAACACTAGTCTAAGTGCTAAGCCTTATTCTTAACCTTTCCTTTTTTGGAGATAGTAGCCTCAAAAGGAAATTCTTAGAACCAGTTTATTATTTGTTTTAACTCTATATTATACTGTTTAGAAGTAAATTAACATTCTCGAATTTTAGATATATAAACCAGTCAAATTAGAAAAATGCATTAAATTATAAATTATTGGTAATAATGAGGACTATGTTGTAAAAAGTTAAAAAAAAACCAAAAAACCCACAGTATGCAGAGTCCTTGTTTTTGCCAATAACTTTAACCTTCTATTTCAAATGCCTTTAAAAAATTTCTTGTGCAAATGGGATTGATTCTTAGGGTACTCTTCTAAGAATTGATGTTTTAATAGTTAACTATGAACCAAGGGGGAGAACATGTGGTGATGAACCTTAGGCTTGTGTGTATAACTAGTGCCTTATACTTTCTGGAACTGGTTCTTCTAGGCAAATCGACAGCCTTCCATGTGCAATTCAGCCAAAATGTCTACTCCAGCAGACAAGGTTTTACGGAAGTTTGAGAATAAAATTAATCTAGGTGAGTGTGTAAAGTACATTTCTTGACTGGGCTATGAAGAAATTAAAAAACCGTGAAGTGCTGTAAAATTTTTTTAGATCAAGAAATGAATATATTTACTGTTACTGAATAATGCTTAGAGATAATAAAAACTTTGTAATTTAAGAATATTGCTTCAAGGGAAAGACTTTAGCTTACGCTTTTTTAGTTCTGTTTTCTTGCCTGTTGTACAAATATGAAGTTACAGATACCCATTGACATTATTGTCTATTCTGTATTAGACTTTTGTAGGGGGTTTATCTCATATTGAGATGTTGGAAATACTTGAATATAATACATTTTGTTTACTAGACTTTTTATGTAGGTATTAGTCATTTAGTGAGGTGCTGAATCCAAGGAATTCAGAATGCTCATTTGAGCTACCACCTCTTGAGAAATAATGGTCGTCTTTCTCTTGTAGACATGGACTTGTTTTAAACCCAGCACTGCATCCCATACCCTACCTTTGCCTATCATGGACCTGTGATTTGAAACATCACTTACGTTTTTAGACTCAAACTTGGAATTCAGGCAGTTATATTACCTATATATTAGTCATACAGAATGCCAAGTGTCTGAACTTTAGCATACACAGATACAGTGTTTTTGAGGGGTTTCATGTCCAGATTTCTATGGCTTAAAAATTACAGCTATAATAATGAAAGTGACACTTGTTATTAAGGATACACAACTTAGTGTTTACCTTTAAAAACATTAAACAATATTTTATTACTAAAGTATATTCTATGTTTAATAAAGTATGTAGAAAATAGAGAAGGAAGCAAGCTGAAGTATCCTATTCAGACAGACTGTTCATGTCTTTGTGTCTTACATATTGTTTACATTGTGGATTTTTTTCCTATTTTTAGATAAACTAAATGTTACCGATTCTGTCATAAATAAAGTCACCGAAAAGTCTAGGCAAAAGGAAGCAGATATGTAAGTAATATTTTAGCTATAAAACATAGTTGCTGGCTAATAGCTACTAATTCTAGACAAATTTAGCATCGAGATCATTCTTTTGCAAAGGATGGTTCAGTTTTTTTATATACTTAAGCCTTATTCTGTTTTATTTTTTTAGCTTAAACGAGGGTATCCTATGCCTTTATAAGTTGAAAATATCAAATGAGTCTAAAGAAATATGTGGAATCTTACGAAATTCTTGGATGTGCTCTCAGGAGGTGTTTGTATATTTCTGATTAAATGTTTAAACTGTTAAAATTGTAAGAGTATAAAAAAGTGCTTTTTTTTTTAGAATTTATTAAGAATTTTTTTCCTTCCTTGATATATTTTTAAAATTTTAAAGGGAAGATTTAAAACTAAATAATGATATAACTGAAAACAGTTTCCATTTACATTTCTGTTCTCAAAACTAGTTTTTTAAGATCTGGCTAATTTCTATATGCTAATAACTTAGAACATTAGCAATACATTATAGAAGATAACATTAAGGTCATACAGCTAGCAGTGTTAAAACTGAACCAAAAAAAAATATTTTCTGTCTGAAAGCCAGTTTTTTTCTGGTTTATTGCTGTGCCCATGAGATGCTAGCTTTTTGAGAAACTTGAGAGTTGTTTATTTCATTGACATGTCTGAATGTTTGTGTTTGAGTCAGTTTAGGTTAGTGTGCAATTGAGTCCTTAATATATGAGCTGAAGCTAATCAGAGTCTACATTTTAACACAGAATTCAGTAACTGTCTTGACTTGTGTCTGTAGAAAAGGACTCTAGAGAAAGCTTTATAAATTAATTCTGTACTAATAGAATTATTAAAGATTTGAAGGACAGTATAGGCTCATTGTTTTCTTTTTGTCAACATGGTTCACTTTATCCCAGCTGTTCTTTTTAATTAATGCTTCTAAAATATGGATAGAATTGTTTTCTTGCTGCAAATATGCTCCTTTTGCCAGAGGGAACTGAATTGCTTATTAAGGGGTAATGAAAGAAGTTTCAGGGATTGGTGAAACTACATTGAAATCCTGAAATTTGTTATTAAAGAAACTACCTACTCAGGAGTTTAATGGAATGATGGATATTAGAAACTTTTTATTTTGGCTTCTCTGGCTGAGCTTTAATGTAACCTATACTTTTTTGCTTTGGGTTAGGTATCGCATCAAAGATAAGGCGGACAGAGCAACTGTAGAACAGGTACAATTTAAATGTGTTACAGTTTCTTGTTTTAAAGTAGCAAGTTTTTTCTCTTCGAACTGTAGTTTGCTTTTATCCTTCTTAGCTAATGTTGCCTAAAATTATAGTTTTGGGTTTAGAGACCTACATTTCTTTTTCTAATAGGATTGTTAATAAACAAATTAGTCATGCCCCTTCTGTGGCACCATGAAGCCACCCTGCAGTGCTTTCATCTAGGGAAAAGCAGAATTGACTTTAAGACCAGGAATCTTTTGTCTGAAACAAGGTCTGAACTTTCCTAGAAGGTAGATCAGATATCTGCACGTAGCAGGGTGGGTGGTAGAGAGAGAGAGAGAGAGAGAGACAGGTAATGCCTTAACATTTTCAATTGGCAATCCCATACTTGGTTTAGAAATGTTGCTTGTTTGATTTTTTTCTATTCAAGAATGGGCAGAAATCTACCCCTTTGTAGATGTTAGCATGGACCCAGATTTTTTTTTTTTTCTATGTTATTTTTATTATTTTTGACAGAGAGAGTGAGAGAAGGGGGAGGGCCCAGAATGGTCTCCATAGTTGCATGTCAAAACTATGTTTTCCACATAGTTTCATTCCATAGGAGGGGGTAGGGCTGCACAGGGCAGGAGCCGAACTGGGGGCCTCCCACATAGGAGGCTCGCCCCGGTGAGAACTGAACTGGGGACACACGCCAGTTCAGCATATGGGTCCCCATAGGCCATGGCCTGGACTCTGTCCTCGGATCCCAGGACTTCAAGACAAGTGCTCAACCCTCTGAGCCATTGTTACTGCAACCTGCCTCCCTTCTCCCCACCCACAGCACATATGCACAAGCACTTTTGGGAATAGTAACCTCTTTGACCTACAGAGCCTGGATTTAAGAAAAGGTTGTCCAGCCCGCAGCCTGCGGGCTGCATGCGGGCCAACAGAAATTCCTAAACTTCCTTAAAACATGAGAATTTTTTTTTGGCTCATCAGCTGTCATTGGTGTTAGTGTCTTATGTGTGACCCAAGACAAATCTTTCCACTATGGCCCAGAGAAACCAAAAGTTTGGACACCCCTGCCCTAGAGCATGGTTAGATTTGGCCACTTGGCACCGTCTCACTCAGGCACAGAGGGGCTGCCGGGACTGTGGGGAGCTACTGTGTGTGCCCTTTGAATGTGCATGTAAACACGAGGCTGCTGCCCTTTCAGTAAGAGCAAGAGCAGGCTCTTAGTCAGTGCTCTCTGACTGTCCAAGGGGATGCTGGGGTCCCTTTACTCAAAATGGACTGCTCTGACTTTGAAGGAGAGCATTCCTGATTTACTCATCCATAGCAGGGGCTAGAGACTCTTCCTTTTAAAGGCCTAAAAACAGATACTTTAAGCCTCGCAGCTCACAGTGTCTCTTTAACTACTATTGAAAATGAAAAAACAATATGTGGCCTGGATGTGACTCATGAGCAGTAGGATGCTGACCCCTGGTTCAAAGTTGCATATCGAACATACTGGACACTGGGCACTTGGACTGTGGCTGGTCTGAGGTGACAGGTGTGACACATGTAAATGCACACTGGGTTGTGAAGCCTTAGGATGAAACACAATGCTAATCTCTCACTTGTAACTTTCTTTATGTTGACCACATGTTGCAGTGTAGTATTTTAGATGTATTGGATTAAATACAATATATTAAAACTAATTTTACCTGTTACATTTTACTTCTTTTTATGTGATGACTAAAAAGGTAAAAATACCTGGGTAGTTTGCATTATATTTCTGTTAGCTAATGTTGATCTAGAGTCAGTTTCTGTTTCACTTTGATTTCTATGACGGAATGAACCTGTTGGTTTATAGACAGTAAATCATCTGATTCCTTTGACATTCACTGCACATTGTATTTACTAAAAATTAGAGCAAATGAAAACACTGCAATAGCAGCTCTCATTTAGCCAACCAGGACAGCAGGGTCCAGTTAAACTCTTCAGTTTCTTGTCAAATGCTTCATGAGAAATACTTGGTACTGCTCTTTCTGAGCTTTCTATTTTTGGCTCTTCTTTTTAGGTGTTGGATCCCAGAACACGAATGATATTATTCAAGATGTTGACTAGAGGAATCATATCTGAGATAAATGGCTGCATTAGCACAGGAAAAGAGGTGAGCTATTCTTTTGGATCCTCGAGTATTTTCTGGTTTTTTGTTTTATTTATTTATTGTTTTTGACAGAGAGAGCGATACAGAGACAGAGAGAAGGGGGAAGGCCCAGAACAGTCTTTATAGTTGCACATCATTGGTTTTTCCACATAGTTTCATTCCACAGGTGGGTGCAGGGCTGCACAGGGCAGGAACTGGGCCGCGGTCTCACCCCGGTGAGAACTGAACTGGGGGCACTTCCCAGTCCAGCATATGGGTTCACACGGGCCAGGGCCGGGATTCAGTCCTCGATCCCCGGGGCTGCAAAGTGAGCGCTTAACCCACTGAGCCATCTTGGCTTCCCATTTGTTTTATTTTTGATGCCTGATTGTTTTAATGTTAGTTTTCTTAGTTCAGATACCAAATAAAACTAAGGCACTTAGTAAATAAATCTTGCCTTTAAAAAGAAATGGAAAATGAAAACTTCACACAAGTCAGGTTAGTTTAATTAATCAGTGTTTCTAAAAATGGCTTTATTATTTATGCCTAGGTAGGAACTTGCATGTAACTGTGGATTTTTACTACCATCACTCTACTGTGTTATTGAATCCACTGGTTGTGTTGGCAGTAACTTAGACATCAGATGCCTGCAGGCCTGGGGTAGGGGGTTGTGGTCTAGTTTATGCACGTCAACAAATAATAATTTTTCTTTTCTTTATATGTAGAAATGGAGAAAGACAAATGTAGTTTAAATTAGCAATTCATTCTATAGGAAGCAGTTCTCAATAAAATTCAGTTTATAAATCATGAGATGTAAGAATGTCTTTAGCTATATTGCACATACTTGAGATTTAAAAATGTTTGAAACCACCTCTCACCTGTATTTAAATTGGATTTTACTATATATGTAAATTGGAGTTATACTTACAATTTCCTTTTTGTTTCTGACTTAAAATAGGCTAATGTATATCATGCTAGCACAACAGATGGGGAGAGCAGAGCCATCAAAATATATAAGACTTCCATTTTGGTTTTCAAAGATCGGGATAAGTATGTAAGCGGGGAATTCAGGTGAGCTCAGATGGTTTTTGTCAGTTGGCTGAATTTCTAGATCCTAAAAAATAAACACTAGAATAATGGAACAATTCAAATAACAAATATTTTTCTTGTTTAAGATTTCGTCATGGCTATTGTAAAGGGAACCCCAGAAAAATGGTGAAAACTTGGGCAGAAAAAGAAATGAGGAACTTGATCAGGTGACTGTCTGGAGAGTGGGGGTGTGCGTGTGCTGGGCCCTGCTCGTGGGCTGCTGCTGTTCTCCCAGCAGGCCCCAGAGTGGTTCTGTCCAAAGACCCGGACGTGGTGGGGCTGTCCAGTTCCACGGGATCTGGTGTAAGCAGAAGAAGCACGTTTCTGGACACGTAGGACCCCCTTTTCTTCTCTGCTTTAAGAACCCACTGCAGAAGACTTCTGCCACAATTCCACATTCATCCAGCAAGGCCGGCTCATTTGAAGAGCCTTGGAAGCCATGTGGAAGAGTTTAGATTTTATACTGAGGACAGTGAGGAGTGGTCACAACATTTTAAGTAGGGAAGTGACTTAATCAGAATGCTGTGTCATTTTTTTTATTGGAGTTTTAGACAGTTCTGTTTGGTCCTAAACTCTGTATCAGTTTTCTTTTCTTACTTCAGTCCAGTTTTGGACACATTTATATATTCTTTGTTTGCGCTGACACTTTTGTAGCTGGTAAAGACATCTTACCTAGCGAGATCAAGTTTTTTCAAGAATCTGAAGATTTGTTTTCCTCCTTTCAAATATCTTTTAACATTTTATATGCTGTACATAGATGACATTGGATATTTTAGTAGTAAGCAAGTACTGTTAATACCTGTTTTGAAAATCCTTTTGAAATCTACTTATGCTCAGTTAGCTACAGTAGACTCTTTATTAAGTGGAACTTAAATAACTGGCATTCTGAAACGGCAAAAAAACTGAAGACATAATACTGTTTATCTGGTATGAATGTTGCTTACCTGAGGGTGACCTGTATCAGGTATGAGTTCAGCTACTTTTATTAACCATTGTTCAAGCTGATGAACTCTAAAGATAATTGCAGACATATATGCTGTATTTCATCAACTCTACAATGCAGTCTTTTTTCATGGTTTAACCTCCCTGGACTTAGACTGGGATGTCTTAAGAGGCTGTGAGGTGTTGTAGCTGAATGGCCAGTGTTTTGTCCTCGTTGGTGCATGATGGGGACCCTTAGCATCGGTGGTGTCTTGGGGTTTCTGAAGTGTAGGCCACCACTGAGAGGCCCTGCACCTCCTGCCAGCAGCACTGGTCCTGTGTTCTGTTGCTGTTGTAATTTGCTATAGATATTGTTCGACTTTTCCTCTGTCCTTTATTTGTTTTAAAACCATAGGCTCACCACGGCAAGGGTCCCTTGCCCAGAACCAATCCTGCTGAGAAGCCACGTTCTTGTCATGGGTTTCATCGGTAAAGATGACATGTGAGTATGTGGAAGGCCTAACATTTACATGCGCTGAATTGTATTGTTAAGTGCTCTGAATTATCCAATACTTGACCGTTTCCCATTTAAATAGCTTCTTTCATTTCAGGATATGGTAATGACTTTCTCATTTTATTAGTGCGTGGAGTTATTCAGTCTGCCTTTTTAAGTCTCAGAGCACCCAAGTTCACCCTGTTTCTGGGGCACAGTTACACAGTCAGCTGGGACAGCCTTTTATAGTAGGGTCTCTAGTTAATGTACATATAAGGATGGAGCAGAGAGCAAGGAAACTTGCTCTGGGTCAGTGTGTCTTAATGTTCATTTTATTTTCATTCAAGGCCAGCACCACTCTTGAAAAACACTCAGTTGTCAGAGTCCAAGGCTCGGGAGTTGTACCTGCAGGTCATTCAGTACATGAGAAGAATGTACCAGGGTGCCAGACTCGTCCATGCCGACCTCAGCGAATTTAACATGCTGTGAGTGTTTGTCCCTTAGCAACCTCCTGTGTGTTGTCTCAAGTCCTCTAAGAAAGTGAAATCCCAATCGAAGATATCCAACTAAATTCTAAAGCAAGCTTGTTCAACCCAAGGGCCTCACGCGGTCCAGGACAAATTCGTGAACTTTCTGAAAACGTTAAAAGATTTTTTTTCTCCCTGACCATTTTTTAACGCATCAGCTGTCATTAGTGTGAGTGTATTTTATGTGTGACCCAAGACAGTTCTTCCACTGTGGCCCAGGGAAGCCATAAGGTTGGACACCCCTGGTCTAAGGTTTTAAAGTTGGCTTCCACATGGTCATAATGTAGGGTGTGTTTCCTGCCTTGGTGACCTTAGTGAATCGAACACTCTGATCATTAAAGGGCTTTGGACATCTTTTGTCAGTTAAAGTGGCCTCTTGTTTTTACCCACCTTGTTTATTTTACTGATTATTTCCCTTGCTCTAAAAATAGAATTTTTTAAACAAAAAAAATGTAGAAACGTAGTAATATTGCACCGTCCCCACACATCTGGCCCTCAAGGTACCATAATGGCTTGTGCACATCACTGGTGTCTGACCCACAGGTACAGTGCGGGAGGTGTGTACATCATCGACGTCTCTCAGTCTGTGGAGCATGACCACCCACATGCCTTGGAGTTCTTGAGAAAAGACTGCACCAATGTCAACGGTGAGTGGAGGTTGGAATTTTCTCCTGGCTTGTTTGTGTGTGTTGGTCCTGTACTCTGTTAAGCTGTTGATAAAAAAAAATTTTTTTTTAATTTATTTTCATTGTTTTTATCAGAGAAAGAGAGAGACAGAGAGAAGGGGGAGGGCCTAGAACAGTCTCCATAGTTGCACATCATTGGTTTTTCCACATAGTTTCACTCCACTGGTGGGTGCGGTGCTTCACAGTGCAGGAACTGGGCTGGGGGCCTCCTACATGGGCCCCAGCAAGAACTGAACTGGGGGCACTCCCAAACTCAGCATGTGGGTCTGCACAGGCCAGGACCGGGATTCAGTCCTTAGATCATGGGGCTGCAAGACAACAGCTCAACCCGCTGAGCCATTCCGGCTTCCCTGATATAAAAATTTTTGATGGCGCTCAGTTGTTCGATGCAGTGATCCTTGATACCATGTTCTGGGAGGTGGTATGTTTTTATTTCTTTGTTTCTCTGTAACATCGTTGGAATAATGACCTTTCCCATGTAAACCTCCCGTTAACACTCCGGGCAGATTTCTTTCTGAAGCGCGGCGTTGCTGTGATGACCGTGCGTGAGCTGTTTGAGTTTGTCACGGACCCGTCCATCACACAGCAGAACATGGACGCGTATCTCTCGAAGGTGCGGCGGGGCGAGGAAGGGGAGCAGGCAGGAATCAGCAATAGTGATGAGCACTTCTGAGGGACTCGCATTGCTCAGCATCACTTTTGTGCATGGTGACAGCCTCCTGAGAACTTTCCCTTCTGATTTCACAGGTAGGGAGTCAAAACCAAAGTAAAAAGCTAGTGGTAAAGCCAGGCTTCTTGACTTGAATCATCAGGCAAGATTACATAGACTGTCAAGGTTCATGTGCATTTAGTAAGAAACTTGTTAGCTTTTGGTCATCAGTTCCTTTCCTTTGTTTCAGAGAGGCCTTTCTGAATCACTCTTTTCGAATATTTTCTATCTAAAGTTGGTTGAATCTGGGGGTGCAGAACTCGCAGATGCACAGATAAGGAGGGCCAACTGTACTTTCATGTTGTGTAACTCTTTAATAGAAATAATCACACTGTATCACTTATACGAAGGGTGGTCAAGGAATTTGCAGAACACGGGTTGTTAGAAGTGGGAATACTAGATCCCAGTGGTTACCAGTCACAGCACAGTTCAGCATAGGGTTTGCACGGGCCAGGACTGGGTTTTGACCCTGGACCTCACAGTTGCAGGGCAAGTGCTTGAGCTGCTGAGCTGTTGGGCTTCTCAGCACAGCCTTTCCAGGCAGGGCAGAGCCCATTGAAGACAGCCTCTGTCTAGGGCGCCTTGTTGAAGCCACTTCCTCAGACATTGTCCAAAAAATGGAAAACTTGTAGTGAAAGCTGCCAGATTGAATAAAAACTGCTAGCAGAAGTGGTTGGAGTATCACCTACAGCCATTTTGAATATGCTCCATCGGCACCTAAGGATGTCAAAAGTCAGTGCAAGATGGGTACCGAGATTGCTCACGCTGCTTCAAAACAACAGCGTTTCAAATGTTCCTGACAGTTTTTGGATCTCTGCAGAGATAACCAAGGGGAAATTTTAAACTGGATTGTCAAGGAGATGAAACTTGAGTTCATCATTTTGAGCCCAAGTAAAAGCAGGAGTCCATGCAGTGGCAGGAAAAGGGCACACCACCCCCTCGGAAGTTCAACGTGTAGCAGTGGGCTGGAAGAATCATGGCTACTGTTTTTAGTCCTACAGAGGCTATCCTGCTGACCAATGACAAGGATAAGGGTGTCACAATAACTGGAGAGCACTATTCCAGTCTGCTGACAAAGTTAAAAGACTGTGAGGTAGAAAAGAAGAGGAAAATGGACCAAAGGGCAGCTGCTTTTGCACGACAGCATGCCCATGCACAAGAGCGATGTCATGCTGGCTCTTCACGACTGTGGCTCTTGGACATTAAACAGTCCAGACCTGGCTCCATTTGATTGATTATTATTTGTTCCCAAATATGAAAAAAGCAGCTTTAAGGGAAGAAATTTACAGACAAAATTTGCAAGTTTAGCATAGTTTGAGGGCAAAAACTTTTTTGAGGGTGTAAATAAACGTTTTTTAAAATTTTGTCACTCTACTAAACTATGAACTCCTAAAGGACAGGAGTTTTATTCTTGTATTGCCAGTACCTGCAACAGTAAGTAATTGAATGAACAAATATCACATCACTTCTATTCCTAAACTCATAAAACGAAAGATACCTGGTACTATTCTTGTTTTCTAAATAGAGTAGGGAACAGATCTTCAGTTTTACAGCTTTACAAGCCTGAAGAATCCCGGAGCCTGTCATGCTGTTGGTGGCGATCGTTGCCTCGGGCTGCTTGGTGGGCCCTGGAGCACCCGCAGCCTGTGCTCCCAGTGAGAGGGCTGCCCGCCTCCCTGTGAGCCCCTCAGTTACCTGCTCGGAATAGAGGAACGGTTTTGGGTCTCGGGTTTCCTGTAGTAAACGTCATCGTTAATCATTTGAAGATCAGTAAAAGTAGTATTGCTTCTGTGGAAGGGACTGGGGATCCCTGAGGCTAGATGAGTGGTTTCTTCTGTTACATTCGGGTAGATAGTGACCTTTAGGTGAGTCACATGGAGGGCTAACCCGGCCACTAGAGGACACCACGTCCCTTCAGAGGTGTGACGAGGCCGTGCCGACACAGAACACGTGCACACTAATGGGGAATGGGTGTATGCTCTGTAGGTTGAATGTGAAGGAAGGTGCATTTTGTTTTCTTTCCAAGGCCATGGAAATAGCATCTCAGAGGACCCAGGAAGAAAGGTCCAGCCAAGACCATGTAGATGAAGAGGTGAGTTCTAGTACGTACCACGGCCTTAGGGGACACTCGTGTTTCGAAGCCTTTTTTCATATTGTTAGGGCACGAACTTGATTTTATTAATAGGTAAGCAGTTTGTTTGTTTTTTTTGAATAATATTTCCTTAATATGTTACATGATTGTTTAACGTTCCGTGACATCAAGCTTGTCCAACCTGCAGCAGCCAGGATGGCTTTGAATGCAGCCCAACACAAATTTGTAAAACTTTCTTAAAACTGTAAGACTTTTTTTGTGATTTCTTTTGCTTTTTAGCTCATCAGCTGTCATTGTATGTGTGGCCCAGGGAAGCCACAAGTCGGACACCGCTGTGTTAGGATGTTCCTTTGTAAGGCCCTGCCAGGCAACTCCATTTTTTCTCTCCCACTCAGAAGAGCTCTTTGGGAATGCAAAGGAGGGGAGGGGACTGCTATTCTGAGGGTAAACTTAGCTCCCATGCAGTCTGTCATCAGTAACAGTACTTTGGGCACTGCACACAGCAGACGCATCACTAGCGTGTGCAGACACCCTGGCAAGAGTCAGTGTTGCAGGTGATGAGTTTTTCCTGACTTGACACGGAGAATGCTGAGCCAGTGTGAGAAGTGTGTGGGTGACAGTTTTGACTTTACTTCTCTTCTGTGTGTGTTAGGTGTTCAAGCGAGCGTATATTCCTAGAACCTTGAATGAAGTGAAAAATTATGAGAGGGATGTAGATACAATGATGAAATTGAAGGAAGAGGACATGGCCATGAACGCCCAACAAGACAATGTGAGTGGCTCGGTTTGTATGGAGCGGCTGGGTTGATGAAGGGAGCGGCCGTCCTAAACCTGCCGTCTTCAGTGTTGGCTTCTGATCTTGTGAGATGGCTCATCCCCTTTGCACGTTGGATATACAGGGAATTCATTGGTATTTGTGAAAGGAATTGACACATTTGAATGAGTCCAACAGATTGTAATTGCAGAAAAAGGAAGGTTTGCAGAGAAGTCTGGCATGTAAATGGTTATTATACTAGATTCACTAAAGCACAGGGGCTGTCCAGAGAGCCGTGTAATATGAAAATTAGAGGCATTTATGGCTGGATATTTTCCAGACAGCCCTCGAATATTTCACAGTCTGGAAAATTCTTTTTGTTAAAGAGGCAGGAGTACATATCTAGGCTTTGCAGGCCAGGCAGCAAAATTGAGGCTAATATGTAGGTCATTATATAAAAAGAAAAAAAAAATTCCCCAAAAGTTTTAGGATGCAATTAAAATTTTGATAATAATTGAGTGCAACTTGTCATGCTACAAGTCTACTAATGAGAGAAGAATGGAGTTATTTTGGGAAGAAGAATACATTTCATTAAATTGAGATTCATAGTTAGGGTTTTCCACCATCACATTGACAACATTGTTCGTCAATAAAAACTCATCGGGCTGTGGGTTAGATTTGGCCTGTGGGCTGCCCTTTCCTAATGCTGAAATACCACCGATGCTATAAACTTTCTTCGGTATTATGATAATAAATTTTAGGCACCTTTCTATAATCGCACGTGATATTTAGCTGCAGTGTCCTTTCTTAATATTGGAATGTGTTATTGTCTAGTTTTCTTTGTTGATTTTTTTTTTTTTTTTTCTTTTTGGGTACAAGATTCTATACCAAACCGTCACTGGATTGAAGAAAGATTTGTCAGGCGTTCAGAAGGTATTATGTGAAAACTCTTAAAAGGGTATAAAATTTAAAGTAGTAGAATTAAATCAACAATGATGTACTTATTGGTATAGATACACTCTCAGAGTCTGGGCATTTTCAGAATTCCATTTTTGTGTTTATTCTTTTTAACCATAAAACTGAAATACAGAAATTTGTGGTTTATTTTTTCTTCTGCCTCTGAATTGTTCTGTTATTGTAGCTGAGGCTTTGATCCTTTTTGCTTACTGGTCTTCATTTGTGAAGTTATTAGTGGTAACTGCTTTTTGATGTTTTTACAAACAGCTTTAAAAACAATGGACGCTGGTCTCCCTCTGTTCTGTCTGGAGAGCAGTCTCAGGTGCTCAGCCGTCTTGCTGGGCTAGGTTCCTGCAGGGCTTCTTCTTAAAACCATCTTGTTTTATTTTGCATTTTAGAACAGCGGAGATTGATTCTGATTTAAGCAATAATAAAGGTAGTTCTTATTGCTTTCAGTATTTTTTTTTTATATCTTTTTATATTTATAGAGTAATTATTTTATCTTCAGTGCATATTTATTTCTATTTTACTTTTGACAGATAGAGAGAGAGAGACAGAGACAGCAAGAGAACCGAACTGTGGGAACTCCCCAGTTCAGCATGTGGGTCCTGCCTGGGCCGGAGCCGGGATTCGATCCTCAGTCCTCGTGGCCTCAAAGCGAGCGCTCAACCTGCTGAGCCATCCCGGCTTTCCCCCAGTATTTTTAATTAAAGGCTTAAATACGAAGGATCGCAGTTTGCTTTTTAAAAGTGCTTCCTGCTGCC
>PVKE010019040.1:0-28883 GCA_004027555.1 Craseonycteris thonglongyai | reverse complement strand
CCCCCCCCCCCCCCAGTTCCCTCCCTGAACAACCCCCACCTACCTGGGTTAAATGAAACCATGTTGAAAACTGATGACATATAACTATGGAGACTGCTCTGGGCCCTCCCCCCTTCTCTCTGTCTCTATCTCTCTCTGTCTCTCAAAAACAATAATAATAAACCTTAAAAAAAAAAAAGAATAAAATACCTAGGGATAAACAAAGGTTGTGAAGGACCTCTACATTGAAAACTATAAGACATTATTAAAAGAAGTTGAAGAAGATGCAAAGAAATGGAAAGATATTCCCTGTTCATGGACTGGAAGCATCAATGTAGTTAAAATAGCCACATTACCCAAAGCAATACACAGATTTAATGCAATCCCCATCAAAATCACAATGACATATTTTAAAGAAATGGGACAAAAAAATTATTAGATTTGTATGAAACACAAAATACCCAAATAGCCAAAGCAACCTGAGGAAAAAAACAAGGCTGGAGGTATCATACTTCCTGACTTCAAATTGTATACAAAGCGACAATAATCAAAGCAGCATAGTGTTGGCAGGAACGAGACACACAGATCAATGAGACAGAATTGAGAACCCAGAAATAAACCCACATATATAATGGACAAATACTTTCCTCAAAGGAGCAAAAAACATACAGTGGAAGAAAAAAACAACCAACAAACACACACACACAAAAAGCACCTCTTCAATAAATGGTGCTGGGAAAATCGCAAAGCCACATACAAAAAAGTGAAAGTAAACTGGTATTTGTTGCCATACCAAAAAAAAAAAAAAAGAATTTTAACTCAAAAGGTGTCAAAGACCTAAATATTAAGAACTGAAACAATAAAATGTATAGAAGAAAACACAGGACCAAACTTATGTGCCTTGATCTTAGAGAGGATTTTAGGAATTTTACCTCAAAAGCAAAGGATATAAAAGCAAAAATAAATGAATGAGACTATATCAAAGCTTTCTTGTTCTGACTTCTCTCTTTGTCTAGGTCTAGAGGAAGGTCTAATGTAGGTCTAGGTCTGCCCCCTAGAGCAGACTGAAGAATAGGCAGAATTTATACTATCAGTGTACTCAAGGAAATCAATAGAAGTGATTTCCCCAACCCACTAACATCCTGTTCTGGAAGTTTTGTTCTCTACCATTCTCTCTGGGACTCTCTTCTTCCTTTTTCCTGCGCCCTCAGCTCACTCTCCTCCCACATATCTACTCCTCTTTCCTCCTGTCTCCTGTCTGTACACTGTCCTCAGTAACCTCACCATTTCCATAGCTTCCCTGGTCCCCTGTATAGAGATAACTCACTTTTGAGTCAGACATAGCCTGCCCTCCAGGCTACTACATGTGCACCCAGCAGTTTACCAAACTTCAGCCTTAATCTCAGCTTGCTCAAAATTAAAATTATCTGTCTTCTCAACTCTACTCCTCTTGTGTCCTCTCTTTCTTTTGATGCTGTCTTTATATTCTCATCATCAGAATTAAGGGATCAGACTCGATTGTTTTTCCTCACTGTCACCGTCAAATGAGTTAGTAAATTATCACATCTACACTTTTCTCACTTTCGGTACTACCACAGTTACTGTCTTCATTACTGTCACCTCTGGTAGCTCTTCATTTGTGAGTAGTCACCCTATGTCTATCTTTTCCTCCTACTGTCAACCTATCTTATGTACTCCTATTGCCATAGTCTTCCTAAAGCACTACCCTTCCTTAGAATTTTCTAAGACTCCCCACTGTATATGGATAACTTTCTAAGTCCCTAGTTTTACATCTAAGGTTCACAAAAAATGGGTTCTAATCTTGTCAACCACTGTATCATTTTATATGCTCTCAACTCCAGCCAAATTGAATTACTTGTAATCCTTGTATATCTGTGTCTACCAGGTATTTTCCCACAGTGTTTCTTCTACCTGCCTACCTTGGCTTTTCTCCTCACTCTTTAACAACACTTTACATATAGTAAGTCGATCATCAAAAACTGCTGGGAGCATAAAGTAGTATCAAATGCAAAATTGTACTCAGGGAAAACGTATTTTTTTAAGGAATTCATTTTGGAGCTAGCCACATTGTCAATAATTTTGTGTTAAAAAGGAGGGGGATAAGCTACTAACTAATTTGAGATAATATTACTGAAATGTTACACTTGTATGTGTGGGGGATGGCATTTATACCTTTTTTTCTCACCAATTCTTGTCATTTCCCTGCAAAATGTTGACAACCAGCAGGAGTAACCATAAAATGTAGATTATAGAAAGGCTTACTTTTGCTCTTCATCTTTAAGGTCTTATGTTCTTTTTTCTTTTGGGCCCCCAAGGAGCTTTTACTTTTAAATTTTAATTAACTATTATAATTCCTTGGAAAATATAATGAGTTTATAACTTATAGAAGCAAGGACTAGTAATTCCTAATGTATAGCTTCATAATTAATAATTATGTATGTTTTTTATAAACAGATGTGATGGATTACTGTTGTAGCTGCTTTTTTTCCCCAACCACATCAGTGTCTTTAAAGAATGTAAATAAGCATTTTCATTCCTTTCCACTTGTTGACATTGTTCTCTCATTATTCTCCCACTTGCTTCTTACTTTTAATACTCATTTTTAATATAGACATTCCTGTAGCATAGAGTAGCCATATGTGATTATTATTCAGCTTTGTTTGGCTTGTCTAACCATTCTTCATGCATGATGCAGTTCATGTGTTCATCCAGACTATCATCCAGCCAACATTTATTGAACATCTTTGACTTACGAGGGACTTACAGGCTAAATATACAAGTGAACACACACACACATCCATATTCACATGTGTGTGTATTCATGTATACACATTTTTTAATAATAGTTGTTGAATCTATAATTATAGTTACTTAAATTTAATTTTCTTTTTTTATTGTTAAATATATTGGGGTGACACTGGTTAGTAAAAATTACATAGGTTCCAGGTGTACAATTCTATAGCACTTCATCTGTGTGTTCATCACCCAGAGCCAGCTTTCTTTCCATCACCTTATTTAGCTCCCCCTCCCTCCTTTCCCACCCCCTTCCTCCTTACCCTCAGGTAACCACTAAACTATTGACTGTGTCCATGAGGTTTTGTTTCTTTTTTGCTTTCAGCTTTATATTCCACATATGAGTAAAGTCATATGGTTCTTAGATTTTTCTGTCTGGCTTATTTTGCTTAGCATGACGATCTTAAATTTCATCCATGTTGTTGGAAATGGCAGTATTTTATATTTTCTCATAGCTGAGTAATACTCCATGTGTATGTATACCAGAGCTTTTTTATCCAGTCGTCTGTCAAAGGGCACTTTGGTTGTTTCTATGACTTGGCCACAATGAATAGCACTGCAATGAACATTGGGGTATATACGTTTTTACAGACTAAGGTTTTTAAGTTTTGGGGGCAGATACCCAGAATAATTTACTTTTTTAGGTATCTTTGTCTTAGATGTCAGATGTTAATTTTTTTTCACATGTTTCAGTCAGCTATTAAAACGTCGAGAGGTATCAGTGCCTTTAAAAATTGAACGTCTTTCTGAGGAATTGGATGCATGGAGAACATGCACACAGTCCATCAACCTGTGAGTGACTATGACATAAAAATTGGAATGCAGAAGATTTCACTTAATATCTTAGACAAACTTGTTAAAAATGTAGATTATCATTATTAACTTTAGCAAAGTAATGAGTCTTCATTTTGTTTAGCATATATTCAGTAATAATTTACAATGGTGGCTTTTTCTGCCTCTTGTAAATTCTTTGTTTTACTATATATTAACTCTAAAGTTGATTCTAATTTAAACCTTTATAATTCTGTGATTCTACAAAAATGTCTGTTGAAAATATAGATCATCAGGAGAATCTCCACATACACCTCCCTCTGAGTCACAAAGATTGGTTTATGCAACTTTACTAAAGAGACTAAAAGAAGAGCCACTCAAAGGAACGATTGGACCAGATTATGTGACCGGATCAAATCTTCCCAGTCATTCCGATATTCATATCTCTTGTTTTACAGGATTAAAAATCCAGGTACAGCCTAATGCATGCATAAATTGTGCAGTTCCATCATTTTTATTGTTTTAATATTTTTTGAAATGTTATCTTAAAATAAGCATAATCTGAATAAAATTAGGTACCTCTGAAGAGGCCTAAGGTCCAGTGAGAAGATATTCCCCTAATGCTTACATAGCTAGTAAAAATGGTCTCTCTCCTTGAAATAAATTCAAATATTTATCATGCTATTATCATAAAAACAATTCATATAAAAAATATACCTAGAAACAAATGATATGTATACTTAGAACAAATATTTAAAAATACACATAGATTGTAAGAAAGACAGAGCAACAATCACCATAGTTGCAAATTATATCTCAGTAGATTGAATATAATTTTATAGTTTCCATTTGTATTTTATATGCACAAAGAAAGCAGTTAAAAACTGATAGATATATAATATATTATTGATATATTATACATGTTTTTGCATTTACTTACTGAACTTTTCAGCAATGAAAATTTATTGGGATTAATCATTAAAGATGGATAATTGCCAAAGAATGGTCTCTAATGTATAATCAACATAATGATGCTGAATGATGTCAGAGCCTGTCATTGTGCCCCAGGGGGGTCATTATCTCCAGAAAAGAGAGGCGCCTTTGTCATTTCAGAGTGAGGATCAATTATAGGTGTCCCTATGAAGTAAAGCTGAATGCCCATGAAATGCTAATTGAAACTATAGATTGGACAGAAAAATTCCACCTCCCAGTAATAGTCATATTTTACTAAGTTGATTCTTATATTTCTGATGTAATATGACTAGTATTTCAAACACTGACATCCCAGGACAACAGAGAAAGGTATTTTAGGGTATGTCCACTCAAAATAAATGAAACAGCTTGATACTAATGTAGACTTTAAAAAACACATTGTGAAATTAGAATCTGATCTTCTCTTTCCTCAACTCTCACTATGTGCAGGGCCCCGCATATTTCCTTGAAGATGGGAAATCTGTTATCTCATTGAATGATGCTTTGATGTGGGCAAAGGTGAATCCATTCTCACCTTTAGGGACTGGAATACGACTCAACCCATTTTGATAGAAGGTTTTTCTCCATGCTTATTGTTGTTATTTTTTAAAGATATTTTATGGATTAGTATTTATTTAGCCTTTGTTGTCCAAGAGCCAAAGGTTGGGAGGAGAGTGGGAAGTGGGAATAATAATTTATTTTATTCATTAACTCCAAAAAATAAAATAGTTATACACATTTAAAGAAAAATACGGTAGGTATCTCCTTTATAAAATGTAATAGTTGTATTTGGAAGGAAGGTAATTTTTAAATTATAAAAACTGATTAATCTAAAAGAGCATATACAAGTTTCACAATGCATAAAATGTACCCAAATATTTTTTTGTTGAAACATTGAAACAAAATAATGCACCACCCAAAATAGTGCTTGCCATATTTGGATGACTGAATATCTCAAAATATCAAAATGGAGGGTATGTACGACAGATCATCAAGTTAACACACACCTTTATTGTCCTCTGTTTAATGGATAGTAAACCACTAGTTTTAGCTCATATTTAATCAAAGTTTCCTGTTATAAGTTTAATATATATCAATAAATGATTCATAGTCAAAATACTTTAGTTTTTTTTTTTTTAAAGAACACATTACCAGAGTTTCTATCTGAAATTCAAATGTCCATTTATAAATGTACAGGTTAAATAAGCATGAGAAAAATTGGGAAGCAGCGCCGGGGACCGGGGATCGAATCCTGGCCCCGGCCCGTGCGGAACCATATGCTGAACTGGGAGCTCCCCCAGTTCAGTTCTCTCTCTGTCTCTGTATCTCTCTCTCGCTCTCTTTCTCTGTCAAAAATAAAAATAAATAAATAAAAAATATATTAAAAAAGAAAAGGGAAGTGAAAAACACAAAATGCAGTTAAATCTGTGTAAGAATTTGCATTTAGTGATAATTAGCTATTTTTAAAGATATTTGCTATGTATAAATATTCATTTTGATTGTGCACTTAATATTTCATAATTTCTAATCAGTTTATGTTAAATCCAACCCATAATTTATTTGATAAAAATTAATTTGAAGTAAATTTTTTAGTAAATAGGATATTAGTTGATTTTGGATATATTTTATAAATTCACGTTTTTTAAAGATTTATTAAAAGAATAAAGCTATAAAAATATCTGAGTCTGACGACAAATATTTCAATTGTTCTAGAATTCTGACTTTGAAAATTTATGAAATTAATGCATATTAGAAAGAATAATACTTTGATACTCAAGTTTATTTACAGGATTTATAATACAGATTTTTTTTTTTTTTTTTTTTGTCTAATTAAAGAGTAAACTTATATAGGGAAGCTGGGATGGCTCAGTGGGTTAAGCACTCACTTTGCAGCCCCAGAGCCTGAGGATCGAATCCTGGGCCTGGCCCATGCGGACTGTATGCTGAACTGGGGTATGCCCCCAGTTCAGTTCTTGCCAGGGCCTATGCAGGAGGCTCCCTGCCCAGTTCCTGCCCTGCTAGTCCCATGCCCACCTGTGGAGTGAAACTATATGGAAAACTGAGGCTATCAACTATGGAGACGGCTCTGGGCCCTCCCCATTCTCTCTGTCTCTCTCTGTCAAAAAATAAATAAAAATAAAAATAAATCTTTAAAGCATAAACTCATATAACTAGAGTAATTGTGGTTTTTAGTTACCTTTAAACTTTTTGCATTGAAAATATTTTTTAAAAGTTTTAAAAGCTTCTTAAAATAGAAAACAATGCATGTGATGTACCTATTTATAAATCACTTCTAACTCCTCAATAAGACATTATAGGCTTAATCCCATTTTATAAAAAAGATAATTAACATTATAAAAGAGAATATATGCAACTCAGAGACAAAATAGGTAATATAAAATATATCTGAGAAATACTTTTTTAACCCTTAATGATATGTGTAATTCAAGTCCTTTTTTTAGGTAAGGAGGATTATTAATTGGCACATACATACTGAAATTTCCTCACTAAAAACGGCAGTCTAATTATCATGCTCTATATTGTTTTAAATTGATGACGTCTATATTTTGTGCTTTAAAAACTTCAAAAGATACCATTGAGTTTAAATTGTACATATATAAATAATTGTTACCTTTTGTATTTTTAAGGAACACAGGAAAATAATATTTTTATTTATAAAGTACTAGAACAATCATATAACACTTCAGTACATGAAGATAATAGAAAGTAACCCAATTTATGTCTGAAATCTAAATTGATTCAAGTGAAATTCTGTATTCTTTGTCATTTATAATGTTCTATACCTTAATATTAATTTTAACTATTAATTCTTTATGGAGTTATAATTGTCATTTGACTATGTCAATCTGTGTATATTATGCCTTAATATGAAAAACAAAGCAATTTTCAAAATTTATAAAAATATTTTTCATTGTTAGATTTCATATGCATGAAAACCTAACAAATAATATGAACTTATTTTATTTTTTGAACATATTCATATTACCAGTAATGTGGATAAATTATCTTGCAAGTTTAAATCTGACTCTATAAAAGAAATCTCATCAGACAATGATTTTAAAAGAATTGGATAAATATTTTGCTATAAAAATTACCACATGGTTACGGTAACAAAATTGCAATATCGAACTCAGTTACGTCTTGTGAAAATCTATGATTTGTATGTCAATCAAAATTAATGAAATATATATATGTATTTTCATAAAATCACCCAGATGTGTTCAGGAACGTGGTTGCATTGGAGCAATGGGTATATTTTGTTGTCCTCATGACAGGAATATTAACACTTTTTTGGTCTTAAAAGGTATTCTGAATATAGTAAGAGTCTCACAAATTAATTGTAAAACTTGGGATTTCATGTTAGTGCAGCCGTAATACAGAAAATATTTTATAGTCAACTTTTAGTCTTATTTTACCATTTCTTTGAAACACTTGTATCTAAATGAAAAAACTACCTTCATGCTGAATTTAAATACCATATGAATGATATAATATGGTATGTATAATAGTTATCTAGGTTTTCACGTATGTATTTACTTTGGGCCCCCACATTTTAATAAATACTGCAGTTTAAAGCCAGATATGACATAGTTAACTACTAAGATGAGTGTGTCTTGTCCCCAAACACCATTGGGAGATCACTGGTTCCCCACGAATGCTGGCTCAGAATCATCACAGGTGGGAAGGGCTGAGCTATCTATCTGGATGATTACCCTGCTCAGAAACCTAGAAGAGTCACTTTACCAGACAGTTCAGAAGGAGGTTCTCCACATGCAAGAAACACTGACTATAGTAAACCCCCAAATTATATAAAAGAGAAATAGTGCTTAGTAACAAATAAGAACATCATATCACAGAGGCTTCCATTCCCGTGATAAGCATTCTGCCAATTGATTGAAAGGTTCTTCTCCTACAGGGGCTGCTGTAGCTCCAAGAAAAGGTCATTGTCTCCTTCTGTCAAAGATCTTTTATTAAGTAAATGTCCCTCCTATGATTTGCCTGTAATGTTGGCTTCTGTTGACATAGCTCATCCTCCAGTTCTTTAAGTTACCTACTTTAACCATACCTGCTACCTTCATTTATTTATTCATTATGGATTGAAGCTTTCACACCATTTCATATTTTTCACAACTCTCCACAGGTCCAACAGGAGCCTTGGAAACTTACCGTAGACTGTGAGGAATAAGCTTGTTCAGGAGATTGAACACAGCCACTGTTTACTCAAATGTAGTCCTTTTTCTCAGGATATTTTTCCCAAATAAGCTTTAGAAGACTTGGTTTCTAAAACCCTTTCCTAAGAAACTATATTTTATAGGTTACAAAATTATTCCCATAATTTTCTACTTTTGATTTGTCCCATTAAAGTGCAAGACAACAGGTAAATAAGTTATAGCTGGTTAAGAAGACACATCTGGACTTTACCTCAGAAACAAACAGAATCTAAACACATTCCTAAGAAGTCATCTATTTCACTAGGGCTCTCTTTAATTTCTTCTAAATATGATCTACTCAAAAATTGAGCAAGGAAGTCTTTGGAGGTAGAAATTCTAATAAAACCATCTAGGCTTTCAAAAATGCAGAAAAACTGATAAGAGTTTAGCTGGAAATCGACAAACATGGGATTCAGCATTAGTAATATTCATCTTGGAAGTCAATGGAGACTGTTAATGAGATGATGTAAAAGCATGAATAACTGGTTGAATAAAAATTTTCAGATTTGAATATAAATTTACCAAAAATATATGAAAGATAATCTGTCTTTCAGGATATCAACCTGCTTTTATTTCCTTTCAATAGAAATATTGGCATGACAGCAACCAGTAGGAATTTTTAAATGAATTAAATGAATTGCTAAACACCAGCACCAATTTCCAAGTAAAGCTTGATTTTCCTTCTCCACAACTCATTATCAACAGGAAGGACACCGATTTTTTAATGGTTTAAATAAGTTACTTATGGAGGTGGGCAGGAATTGCTATGGGCCAATGTATAGTAATCATTCAGAATAATTTTTTTTAATAATGGATGTGATACTTAAGTACATAATATCAGCTAAACTAGTAGCACTTTTCATTTCTAATGATGAAAACATTGCAAAGTAGAATCACCATTTCTACAAAATTTATGAGAAAGAACTCTTACTCATCATGGTGAAGTATGTTAACTACTTTTAAAATTATTTTGGGGGATTCTGAGATAGCTGTCCAGGTTGAGCGTTTGGCGTGCAACCACAAAGTCCAGGCATCGAATCTTGATCTTGGCCCGCGCAACTCCATATGTTGAACTGTGGTGCAACTGGTAACCTCTGGGGTGGCAGCGAAGGTTCTGTCTCCCATGCCAGAGGCCCCTCGTTTGGGTCCTTCCCAGCCCTGCCCCATATCTACTTGTGTGTACTGAAACTATGTCACAACTAATGATGTACAACTATGGAGACTGCTCTGAGCCAGCCCTTCTTCTCTCTGTCTGTCTGTCTCTTTCTCTCTCTCCTTCTCTCAAACAATAAAGAAATCTTTAAAATTATTTTTGGTCATTCTGTACAAATTAATTTGATTTTGTGATTTCAATAGTACCTAGCACAGGTGTTTTTAATAAATGGTTGTTGAATGAAAATTTAAAAAAAACCAAAAAACTTCAGTTTAATAATTATGGATAAGATGCCACTTTAATTTACTTATTATTGAAATATATCCCAGATTAGATGGTTATATTCCTTTAGTATGATAAGACGTTGGCATCATTCTTCAAAGCCATTAGACAGATTCTTTTTAAGTTAATTTTTTCATGTTTCTAATAGGTTCCATAGAAGATTTAAAAGCAGATGTTCCAGCTTGCTTCACTTGAATTGGTTTAAGTGAATTACCACCATTACCTGTATTGGCTAGAATATTTAAATAAAATCAAAATCAAATTGTGGTTATTAAGTATTTACACAATCATCAGTGTTTCCAATACATCAAACATGTACAATGTCTGGCAACAGACTGAGCGCAGGTTAATATAAAACCTGGTAAACAGCATGTTTAAGGTATACATTATAGTATCCATGAATAAAAAATCTGAATGTCACTCACCTCCAGAAGTCATCAGCAGTGCCTAAAAATATCCAGGGCTTATTTTAGTGCATCTGCTACTGAATATGACTCAACTATTTTTAAATGTTGCTTCAGAAAGCAGCTGAGGCAACAGTACCACGATTTAATAGTGCTTAGATTTGGCACACACATATACCGTAATTCATAATTCAGTTTCTGGAGCTCTGATACAGAGGCATCCAAGCTGGCCTCCCCGGTCCTTTATACCACTCAGTTCCAGTGAGGGGCCTGTGACTACTATAAAAGCGATAGTCTCTTTGCCCATTATTTTGTTAACTCTTGATTAAGGTAAAAAAAACAGAGGAACTTAAGTGTTAAAAGAAGGAAAAACAAAGGTAACAAACTGTCTTACAACAAATTTTTACCACCCCACTTGATAATTAGAAGCTTTTCAGATGAACAGCCTGAGCTTTTAGTGCCTTATATGGTAAAATAGGGTTACATTCCTATTGTTTAGTGCCCTTGCCTCTTCCCCTTCCCTTAACTGTCATGTTCACTAACCTGATCTAATTACCCTACTTGTTTATCAGAAACAGCCAAAATGGAATCCTCATTTGAGAAAGAAAGTAACTTAAAACTTAGCAAAACAGCTTTCCTCCATGTAATTGCCAAACTCAAACCCATACCATTTATTCCTGTTATTCCTAGATTGAGAGAATCCTAGTATCTGGAATAGGACTGAGAGAAATAAAAATATAAAAGTATATTCCTTGCTATCCTTTTCTGGTTCTGTTCAGTAAAGACCCGCATAACTCGTAATCCATTTTGAAAATGAGGAAAAAATACCACTTACTTGAAAATAAATCATAAAAGGGCACTGAGAGAACAAAATGGGAGGAGTTGTTTATAACAGCGCATATATTATTAAAATTGTACAAGCAGGAATCCATTCTACATGGAGTCCTGATCTAGAATAATGACAGCATACAGTTTTTCTAAGAACTCATATGTTAACCCTGAAAGGTTTCTGAAAAGATAACTAATGAGGAATTCAGATGTCAGCAGGCATCATTTTCATATACTTATATGATGCTTTGCATCTGTTTCTTACACAGGAAAGCCATCCTGCTGGTGTTTGTTTCCAGTTCTACCTTTTCTTGCAGGTCCCAAAGCAAATAGTTAGGCCCTTTCCCCTCCCCAGTCAGGTCCAGTCAACTACAAAGGGACCAAGGCAAGAAGGAACCCCCTGCAGCCTCCTCCCCAGGCCTCTCTGCCCATCCCAACCCTGTCCTCCCTGCCTCAGCCTACTTCCTGGGCTTCAGCTCCTGCCCTGATGGAACTTCACTGCAGAGACCCCTAATGGGAGAGGTTGAGGCAGGTTGAAGGAGAGGGTGTGTTCCCAGAGTCTGAAGGTGAACTGATGGATACATTTTCATAGAAACCTCGTTATTTGCTTCTGTTGACTTCTGTAATGCTGAGTACTAGCCTCAGACATGTGATGAGTTAAAGGTTTTTTTTTTTGTTTTTTTTTTAAAGGACTGACAATGTCTAGATATTAAAAAGTGAGCTCTGAGGGACAGTAGTTCTATGAGACCATTAGCATAACAAAACAAAATAATAGTGATGTGCAATCAAATAGAGTTTGGAAAATACTTCATTCTCTACCTCTCATCTTCAATATTTATAATGCATATTAGCATATTAAAAGATCCTTGAGAAGTCATAAATTTAAAAAATAGAATCTTTTGACATTGCTTTCTCTGACTGTAAATAAAACCTCCTTCCCTCCTTGAAATATCACAACAGTTTAAGCAGCATTCTCTGTAATACAGGTCCACAAATATTTTCAGCCAAGGGCCTGACAGTAACTATTTCAGGCTTTGTAATAGGGTTGTCAGATAAAATATGGGACTTCCAGTTACATTTAAATTTCATTTAAATAATGAAAAATTTTCAGTAAAAGTATGTTTTCAACATGTCCCAAAAGTTAATGGTTGTATTATGCTATATTTTTTACTCACTAAATCTGGACTCCTACTCTGTGGGCTGTATAGTCTCTTCGGCAGCTCAGCTCTGCTGCTTATGCTCAGAAGCAGCTGCAGAACAGACACTGTCATTCATGTTCCAATACAACTTTATGAACATGGAAACTTGAATTTCATATTGTTTTATGTGCCAGGAGATACTCTTTTTCTTTTTATATATTTTTTTTAGTCATTTAAAAATGTAAAAATTGGGGAAGCTGGGATGGCCCAGCTGGTTAAGCACTCGCTTTGCAGCCCCAGAGCCCAAGGATTGAATCCCGGCCCCGGCCTAGGTGAACCCATATGCTGAACTGGGGTGTGCCCCCAGTTCAGTTCTTGCTGGGCTTATGCAGGAGGCTCCTGGCCCAGTTACTGCCCTGTGCAGCCCCGTGCCCACCTGTGGAATGAAACTATGTGGAAAACTAATGCTATCACCTATGGAGACTACTCTGGGCCCTCCCCCTTCTCTCTGTCTGTCTGTCTCTCAGTCAAAACCAATAAAAATAAATATTTAAAAAAAAAAGTAAAAGTCATTCTTAACTTACAAGCTATACAAAAACAGGTGGCAGCAACTTTGTCCCTATAGTTTGCTATGGTATAAATGCTTTCTGAATTAGTAGGATTTAAGCAAGTGGTTTCTTGTAATAACTCATCGGGAAATCTGGGTATGCAAGTATCTGTAGCTATCTTAGGACTAATTCATCATACAACTGCTAGAAAATTGAGTTTGAGGCTGTACCAGTGAGCTTCAGCTATTTCACACTTACCTATTTAAGGTTAAATCAGAACTGAAATAGCAGGTAAGGGCAGCCTGGTGTGGGAATGTCCTCTCATGTGACTGGTATTTAGCAAATTACGTGTCCTCTCTACCTATCAAAAAGCACAACAATGTGCCAACCTACCATAACACAGACTGAATGCCTACACCAACATTTTCACTATTTTTAAAAATTAAAGTGAGCAAAATTAAAAGAAATAAAATTTTAACAGAAAAGTTAAAAATAAAACAACACATAAACACTTACATAAAACAGGAGCAACTCTTTCCCTTGAAATCACTGAATTATATTTGCACCCTGAGGCTTGGACAGGAAGGTGATCGAGAGTCCGTTCCCCCACTGTTGGTTTGACATCAAACCATTCTGTAAAATATAAACACAAAAATTCTTAAAAATTCAATGTGGCCATTGACAAAGCACTACAATTTAGAAATTAAGTTATTTAGATATCAATTTTATCATATTCCTAAGAGTAGTGTGAATACGTAGGTTAATAACCCTCTCTCCATATTTTTCACATCTTTGGTATACAGAATAGTTGCTTTAAAAAGTTACTTTAAAGGAAGTGCCTTTATATTTCTACTCATTTTTTGATAAGTTTTTATTCAATAATAATATGTATACAGAAAGATGAACAAATCATATGTTTATAGCTTGGTGAATTTTTGGAGTGAATACACCTCAGGTATCATCACCCAGATCAAGAAACAGTATATTCCTAGCACCCCAAAACTCCCCTCTTGTCTCTCCCATACAGTGTCCTAATGAGGAAACACTGTCTCAACTTCTATCATAGTTTAGTTTTATGTGTTTTTGTGTTTCATATAAATAAAATCATACACTAAATATTTCATTTTGCAAACATTGTATACTATAAACCTGGTAACTTAAAATTATTTTTGTTTCTAGTATTTCTTACTCACTAATTCTATAAAAGCTGCCACACTTGGGCATCAGTTTCCCTGTTTCTAAAGCTTCTGAAGATCACTTCCTTCTCTGCAGCTCACCCATTGCTGAGACTTAAAGTGTCTAAGGTAATTTCTACTTATCAGCCATGTCCTGCTATTGCTAAATACAACTCTGGTCAGTAACAATTCCCTAATGGTAATTATTACAATTAATTACTTTGGTTGCTTAAAATCAGCCTTCTCAAAAAACCAAGACTGGTGTGATAATAGATACTATTCAAGAATCTGAAGGATTATAGAGTTGTATACCTGGAACTATGAAATCTTGCTGGCCAATGTCACCTCAATAAATTTAATAGTAATAAAGAAAAAGATTCCAAAGAGTTGAGGTGATTCATGGCTACAGAGAAATTGGATTCAAAAGAAGACAACAGAGACACATATCAGTTACCTAGGCATAAAGATAGACTTTTAATAGAAGAGTAACTGGAAGTTATGTTTTGTTCTAGAAATCCTAACTAGAACCGATGATGTAAGAATGAGATAGATTAAAAGCAAGCATTAGGTATATATATATATAAAAAGATATCTGATTTGTGGTGTTAAAAAATGACAAAAGTGGAATGCTGGACAACAAAAGAACTTAAGTGGCATAGGAGGCTGGAAGGGTATGGTCAATGTCATAGTGTCTAAGGTCCTTATAGTTTGAGGAAGTGACTAAAGATATTAATTTTAAACCAAGATAAATATGCATGTTAAAATGTCAAGGGTAGCACTAAAATGAGTAGAAATTTAAAATTTTCTAAGTTATTAGAGGGGGAAAAGTCTATGGAAAATAATTTGCCACAATAGAAAAAACAAGATAGGTGATATAAAAACAAGAAATAGGAAAAGAGAATAAATCAAAAGCACAAAATAATATAAATGCAAAATTAATAATCAGTATTACTGAATTTATAACAATAAAACTCTAGCAAATGAAATAACAAATTTCAGTGAAACAGGATACTTCATAAAAGAACAAATTACAGGACTAGTTTTCTAAGTATCAACACTTACTATAAAGCAAGAGTATTAAAATAATATATGGTGGTTGAATAGACACACACATAGACAACGTTCACTAGAGCTCAGAAACAGGTGAAAGTATGCACAGGAATTTGAAACATTTGAAATATGAGGGTATCACAAAACTGTGGGAAAAGAATGGAATATTCAAAAATTGGTGTTGAGACAATTGGTTCTTCATTACAATTGCAGACATCTTAAAACTGAAAAGATAACCTCTTATTATATACTTTCTTTGTAAATATTTTCTCCCATTCCATAGGTTTCCTTTTTACTCTCTTGTTTCCTTTGCTGTGAGAAGATTTTTAGTTTGATGTAATCACACTTAACTGCTTTTGTTGCCTGTGCTTTTGATATTACACCCCAAAAAGCATTGCCAACACCAATGTCAAGAAGCTTTCTACCTATACTTTCTTCTAGTAATAGTATGGTTTCAGATCTTAAAGTCTTTAATTGATTTTGGATTGATTTTTGTATGCAGTGTGAGGTGAGTCCAATTTCATTCTTCTGCATGTGGAGATCCAGTTTTCTCAATATAATTTATTGGAGAGACTATTCTTTTCCCTTTTGTGTGTTCCTGGAACCCTTATTAATGGTCAATTGACTGTAAGTGCATAGATTTGTTTATGGGCTCATTGTTCTGTACCATTGGTCTATAAGTTTATTTTTATGCCAGAACCATACTGTTTTGATTACTGTGGCTTTGTAGTATAGTTTGAAATAGAAAGTGTGATGCCTCCAGCTTTGTTTTTCTTTCTCCTGATTGCTTTGGCTATTCAGGGTCTTCTGTGGTTCCATTTAAGTTTAAGATTTTGTTTATTTGTTTTATATTTCTGTAATAACTGCCATTGGAATTTGAGAGATTGCATTGAACATGAAGATTACTTTGTGTAATATGGACATTTTAACAATATTATTCTTCAAGTCCATGAACATGTGATATCTTTCCAATTATCTGTGTCTTCTTTCATTTCTTTTATCAATATTTTATAATTTATAGTGTACATAGGGTTAATATCCAAAATATATAAATAACTCACACAATTCAACAGCAAACAAAACAAACAACCCAATTAAAAATTGGGTAAATGACCTGAATAGACATTTTTCAAAAGAAGACATACAAATGGCCAAAGGGTATATAAAAAGGTACTCAATACCACTAATCATGATCACTAATCAGGGATATGCAAATCAAAATCACAGTGAGATTATCATCACACATCTGTTAGAATGGCTATTATACAAAAAGACAAAAAAAAGTTTTGAGGACGTGGGTGACCGGATGTACCTGAATAACCCAGCATAGACTCCTTATTTTAAGTTGTGCAACTTTAATCACATCTGCAAAGTCTCTTTTGCATGTAATGTAACATATTCACAGGTTCTGGGGATCAGGGCATGAAAAACATGAGGGATAATCTGCCTACTATAAAGTTTGATAAAATCAACTAAATTAAAGGTAAGTAATATATGTGAAACTTAAACTAAGAATAACTTAAACAGTATGTATACAAGTAGGTATTTGTTTAAATCAAGGAAATTATAAAGGCAGTAAGACTATGCTTACTCTTGGGAAGAGTGGAGAATGCAATCAGAGGACACACAGAAAAATGTAAAAGTATTGATAATCTATTCCTTAAATTACAAAAGGATACATAAATGCATAGTCATTGTTATTGGTATTTTAATTATATATATATATATATATATATATATATGCACATTATATGCATGCGTGTGTGATAAGTATCACAGCAAAATTTTAATGTTTGACAACAAAATTTGAATATAAAATTCTAAAACAGGATTAATAACATGAATTCTTTCTACACTCACAAATTCATGAAGTAGAAGAAATAAAAGAAGAGAAACAGGAAATGACCAAGAGATGGAAGAACAGAGTAAAGAAAGTACAGAAACCAAAACATCTCACAATCTGTGGGGGAGTTTGTTTACAATGTTTGCCATCTTTTGGCACTCTGATGGAAAATGCTTTGGATGCTTTGAGAATTATTGCAGTGATACCTCTTGAAAGTTGCTGTGGGTTGCCCCAGTCTGCCTTACTATCTAAACACCAACAAGGCTGCTACGGAAAGGATAACACTGACCATACTCAAGTATCTAGTCAATCATCATAATCCAGGCTTTTCCTAAAGTGCTTATACCTTGATGGAATCTTAGACATTCCCATTCTCTTTAGTAACTTGGGTTGATATGTGAATTTGATTTGTCACAAAATTTTATACAAGCACATTCACTTAAAATATTTTTTTTAAGAAAAAGTGTCTATACATTATGTTAACCTAGGCTTTCATCAGAAAGCATGAATTATAAACCACTTCAATGATAATAATTCATTTCAATGCTAGCATAAGAAGTATTTTCCAGTAAACCAGTGACAGAAAAAGCAGAAATGGAACAGTGGCCGGTGGTTTTCTTGTGTTTTGTTTTGTTTTTCATCTGTGTTCAAGTATCATTAAGCTTAGAAGAACTCAGTCGAGTATTTCCAAGGAAAACTTACTTGGATACAATTTTCTGCTTAATTTTCTTTGTAACATTTGTAAAAGGAAGAGGAAATCAATTTTAAGTTCATTGGTGAGCATGTTGGGATTACTTATTAATTCTGATAACCTAATGTTATCTTTAATAGACTTTGAAGCTGTAGACCTGGGGACCAGGGGTAAATGCATCTGGTAACTGTAGTCTGTGAAATTCACTACATCATCCTGGATACTTTTAATTCTGGAAATAAAAAGAAATACTGTTAAAAAAACACATTTTAGGAATAAAGTTTATATTATCAAATGTTTCATATTAAATCATTTTACTAGAAAATTCCAAATAACTCACTTTCGATTTGTTAACAAGGTGTAAACCTCTTGTATCAGTATTTCAGGTACTCCAGCCTTACAATGAATTGTTCCATAGATTAGTTCTTTAGGTAATTTAATTTTTTTTTTGACCAGGAACTTTAATAGTAAAAAAAAAAAAAATTTATAAGAAATTTTATTTAAAAAATCTCCAATTACTGTAAATTCACTTTAATCTCTTTTATCTCTCAACTACTTTTCTGATTTTTACCATGTTACTTATTATTACTGAATAATAAGATATCATTATTCAGCATGAAACTGTTATATCCCACTCCAGTTTGAAATAAGTATGCTCAGCTTTATAGGTGACTCATGACATACACTTTAATAACCTTTTCAATGTGAGGAAACAAGCTGCCAACTCAGTAGCATTGTATCCTAGCACACAGTCACACACAGATATACAGGGTAGCTCGAAAGTTAATATATTGTACAGTTTATTTGTATTTTATTACATTATTACATTTACATTTGTTTGACACTGTTAAATCTTGTAGGTGCTCCAAATGTCTTCCGTCAACCTTGCAACATTCCTCGAACCCCTCCAGTACACTAACACACAATGCAGCACAAATTCTGATCTGTTGTGCTGAATTTCATTGATTTGACTGTATACCTACTTTGGGGCCACCCTGTATATAAAAATTCAAGACATCCGGAACACACCATTCAAAACACAAACTTCTTAACACTTAAAATGTCAATGATTGCTAATTTACCTTTTCCAACTGTGCCCAGTTACTCAACTTGACTTTTAAAGAAGTTCCATTGTCAAAGGATGACAGTTTAAGTTCCCAAGGGTAGTATATGGTGAATATTTCTGCGATCAGGAAGCCGTTTGAAAAATCCCTGACCCATAGCAGCAAGGAAGTGAAATAAAATGTAGTTACTTAATACAGTTGCTATTATTTTATAATTAACACCAATCTCTAATAAAGCTCTGTACTGACAGCAAGTAACTTGTCCAGTGTCCCTGAAGAGCTTGCCTATTTTAATATTTTTGTTACCAAAGCATTTATATTAGCTTAAGCCTAAAATGTAGTGATTCAATGAATGCACGCATGAATGAATGAAATGCTTCACCATATTGTTTACAGGGTTGCTCCCTAAAAGGCAGCTGTTTGTGTGTGTGCTGAGTGAGCAGGATAGGCCACACTCGGCGAGCAGCCCCTGCGGGGGCCACAGGCGACGCGGATTGGGGCGGCTCAGGCCTGCTGTCTGTCCAGGTGCCCCCGGACCGGCACCTGTTGATGTTCCTGGGGAAGAAGGTGAGATCCAGGCCCTGGAGCCAGCGCAGGACAGACGGAGACAGGCGGGAGCTCTTCGGCGGATGAGGATAGACCAGACACTTCTTAGGCCTCCCTTGGACGGGAGCTGATGGCTGTGCCCAAAGTGAGGATGACTTAGGTAGGGCTGCCGCCGGCACTGTCAAAAACCCTTGTTCGCGGGCTGAAGCAGCCATGTTCCTTTCTGGGTTTCTATGGCAGCGTCAATGCGGCAGAGCTTCGTGGGCGGGGCCCGGGTCTCGGCGGGGGAGGAGCGAGGCCACGTGGGGGCGGGGCCTGAGCGAGGGCGACCTGGGCTGGGCGCGTCCCCAAGTGTGGGAAACCGACGCTTTACGGTGGGGTTTGGAGTCGTGACCTCCGGGGGCACGGACGGGGTCGGGGGAGCTTAAACCTTGGGTGGAGCTTTCAATCCCAGTTTTAGTTGGCTTTACTAATTTAGAGAACCCCTCCCCCGGAAGCCCACATTTTAGATACTGTGATTTCTGCCCAGCTGTAAGCCTAATTTCAGTTAAGCCTTTTGAGGAGGGTGTGAGTTGTCTCCGGAGGACAAGGACAGTCAGTGTTTGGAAATTAGAAACAATAGGATTTTTCTTCTTAAAGGTCAATGAAAAATCTTTAAAATTAAAATGAAATCATTTTAATACCTACAAAATTTAATGTCACTATTTCCTTAATTATTAAATGTTCATAAAAATTACACAATATTTGAAAACAATTTGTAAATTAGATTTTCACCCTTCTCAAAGATGCCCCAATATGTATGGTTTATTAATTCAACAAATCTTTATTGAGTCCCCACTATGTGCCAGGTACTGACCTAATCACTTGAGATGTATCAGTTAATGTAAGAAGGAAAAAAAAAGATTGCAGAACAGGCATAGACAATTATAAATTAAATACTGGGTGGCCAATATATATATACACATTTTAAGAGCTTTTCTCTATGTATCACTTTTCAAAATTGAATTGAATTACAGCAGCAATATGTACCGTAGTATGATATTCGCTCAAAAGATGGCATTTAAGGGAAGCCGGGATGGCTCAGTGGATTAAGCGCTCACTTTGCAGCGGCGGCGACTGAGGATCAAATCCCGGCCGAGTCTGTGCAGAACCATATGCTGAACTGGGGAGCTCCCCCAGTTCAGTTCTCTGTCTCTGTCTCTGTATTTCACTCTCTCTCTGTCAAAAAATTAATAAAAAAACTTAAAAAAAAATAAGATGGCATTTATCAGATGAAGGCTAGCGTCACCCTGCGATAGGCAGGACAGTCAAAGAAAAGGCTGGAAGCTTGACTGTAGTTAGAGGAACATAAGACCATTTTGAAGTGATATTTGAAATTCGATATTTGAAATTGTGGAAGTATTAATACAATGACAATGAAAGAGTGAGTTTGCAACAAAACCTCCAACACATGTAACAATTGCACCAATTAGTGGTAAGTTTGAGACACATGGTAAATTGAAATGGCATGTGCAGCGATACAAGTGGACACTTGGTCAATGTTGCTCAATGATAACCACTTAGAGTAACTTTAATTGCAGAACTCAAACAAGACTTGTATTAATCTTTTGTTATCAATATATATTGAGTACTATAATTTTTATACAGTTTTTTTCCTTTTTTAAAATGTTTATATTTTTGGCACCCTCTGGATTTATACAACAAAGTTATTAAACATGTAGATACAGATTATGCAAGATAAAATATGGGATAATTGTGATAGTGGAGCCATACATTTCATCCAGTGCTAATCATATAAATGTTTATTAACAAAGTAAACCAATGTGAGTTTGTATATGGTTAACAATAAAAACAAAAGTGATGCCATACAAGCTCTTTCTCTTTGCCCAATGAAGTTTTTCATGAATGACTCATTTGTTCAATAGCCTTTCTTTGAGGATCTATGCTGAACTATGCACCAGATCTTACTATCCAATGTGGTAGCGACTAGCCACATATGGTTATTTAGATTTAAATTTGAATAAATGTAAATAAAATAAGTAACATTGGCTACTTTTTAGCTGCTCAACAGCCACATGCAACCAGTGACTACCACATTGTGTAGTACACATACAACTTTATAATTGTAAGAAGTTCAACTGGACAGTTGTGCACTACGTTATTTACAGAAGATACAGAGATAAAAATATCTGTAAAAAGAACAAGTGCCCTGAAAAGCTCTGCCATGGTAAAACTACAGAGGGTGCCAACAGTGCTACGGCCCTTTCCTTTGACTGTCTTGCCTGTCACATGGTGACACAAGCATTTATTTGATTAACTCCATCTTTTGAGTGAAAGTCATACTACACATTGCGGCTGGAATTCAATTCAACTTTGAAAAGTAATACGTAGATAACATCTCTTAAAATATGTATACATTTTTTAGCACTCCTGATATATTAGCATCAGAGAGGAAGGAAGTCTAGGATTCCTCTCAGAGGAGATGATCTTTGATTTGGATCTTACAAAGCAGTATTATGAATTGGTTAAGACACAGGTTTTGGAAGATTAACTCTACTTTGTGTTAGTTATGTGACTTTGGGCAAGTTGTTTAACCACTTTTATTTGTTAAAGATGAAAATAAATAGGGTATACCTCATAGGCTTACATTGAGAATTAAACAGGAATGCAAAGAGCTTTGAACAATGTGCAACACATAGTAAGTACTTAGTAAATATAAACTATTTCTAAGATGGTCATGAAAATCTGTGGGATGAAGAAGGGTGGGGACAATTCCGCACAGAATGGCTAATGTGTGTGTGTGTGTTGGGCAGGGTGGGTGGGGAGGGAAGCATAGATGATATATATGGTCTATTATAGAGTTTTATATAAGTTTGTAAAAATAGCTAATAACTTTTTTTAAAAAAGATTTATCTTATTATTTTTGACAGAGAGAGACAGAGGCAGAGAGAAGGGGGAGGACCCAGAGCAGTCTCCATAGTTGTATGTCATCAGTTTTTGACATGGTTTTGTTCCACACAGGTGGGAGGGGGCTGCGCAGTGTGGGAACAAGGCTGGAAGGCCTCCCACATGGGAGGCATGTCCCCATGAGCTGGAGGCTGGACCAGGGGTCCATCTCACATGGGAAACTCACCCCAGTTCAGTATATGGGTCCGCATGGGCCAGGGCCAGGACTCGATCCTCCGACACTGGGGTTGTAACAAGGCGTGTGTTTAACCCACTGAGCCATCCCAGCTTCCCTGTGGATGACAGCACGGCAACAAAGCCTCACCTGGCAGTGGCAACTGGTTCCTGTCTCCAGCGGTTTTTAGCACCTCCTGAAGCAGGTTTCATCGTATGCACCCAGAGGTTTTAGCAACCACTGAGAGGTGGCCCTCAGAACCTGAGTCCCAGACTTTACTCTAGGATGGCTCCTCTGAACTGCAGAAGAATCACCATTGGCCAGTCTATAGGACTTTTCCACCAAGTTCTAGGTTCTTAGGAACCCAGCTTCTTTTGTTCTTCCTTTTGTTCTTTAGCACTAAGGGTGACAGTTGCTTCCTGAATAATTTATCTATTAAATTAATGCTTTTATTTTTTAGCTTTTCAATTCTTCAGCATTTTTTAACCCTTTTCATAAATGAAGTTCTTATTGAAGTGGATGCTGAGTGCTAGATACTTTGCTTCAGACCTGAAGTGGTTACCCTCTACCTGGAGCTCATCTACATCTTACTCAGGCACCTAAGGAACATGCTACTTCCTTTTTATCAGGTCTAGTCAGCAGAATATCATGGAGAGAGTGGACCAGTGTGATGTTCTGTGGGAGGTGAGGCCACTCAAAAGCTTTTGCTAATCTTGTGGCAGAGAGCAAGAAAATTGACTTGACCTATGGCAGGAATGTGAATTTCACTATGGGTCCTGCTAGATCAAACCAAACTGCTTTGGTGGTTCTTGCAGATTGTTGTAGAGAGGGAAACTTCTTTCCAGATCGATAGTAGAGTAACTCTTTACAGACTATGTCAGTTTATTCCAGTAAAGATACTTCAAATGGAAAAGCAACTATAAGTGGGGTTGCCTCCTGATTAATACATTTACAGTAATCCATAGTCATCCTCTAAGATCCATCCACTTCTGCACAGCCAAATAGCCATCAAAGTCAGTGCTTGTTACTCACCTATCACCTATCATAAGAAAATACAGAGCTTGACTTGATATAAATATTTTGTTGAGTGAGAAATAAACTGTTCTCAAACAGGAAACTTCCAAATAAAAGTGGTTAGAAGCTGGCTTTCAGTTGCCACAGAGCAGTTTAAAAACCACTATGAATTGTTGTCATGATGAAGAAATAATTTTTCACACTTATACTTCCTCCTAACAATCTTTCCAAGTTGAAAGGCATAGCCATGAGAATAAAATAAACTAAACATCAATTGGAAATATTGTTTATGTTTAAACAAATAGAACTGGAAACTTAAGAACACATCTACTTAAACTACTATTTAAATTTTTATATTCCAATGTCAGTATTAGCCTCTTAAAAATGACTGCAAAATCATTCGCTTAAATATTTTAATATTTCAGATGCTAAAATTTGTTTCAACTGATTTTGAAGCAGAGGTTCTTGGTAGTTTATCTCTCTGTAAGGTGATTCACTTTTCATATTTAAACCAGATGCATGTTAGAAGCATTTTCCTGAATAGTGTATATAAAATCTATTTGGCCATTTCATGTGTTCATCTATATACCAGGAGCCAAAAGAATGTATACACAGTTTTAAGAGATATTATCTGTATATTACTTTTTGAAGTTGAATTGAATTATGGTAACAATGAGTAGTACGGCGTTTACTCAGAAGATGGCATTAATCAAGCAAATGCTAGTGTCACCATGCCACAGGCAGGATAGTCAAAGAAAATGGTGGAAGCATGGCTTTTATTTGAGGAGCACAAAACCATTTTGAAATGGTGTTTGAAATGACAGAACACTATGGAAGTACAATGACAATGGAGGCATGAGTATGCAGCAAAACCTCCAACACACCTAACAATTGCATGCATTCATGATAAGTTTGAGTCACATGGTAAATTGAAACAGCATGTGCAGCAATACTAGTGGACACTTCGGTCAATGTTGCTCAAGCAGTAGTTTGCCATCATCAGAAATGTTTGGAGGCTGATGGTAACCACTTTGAGCACCTCAAACATGACTTGTATTCGTCTTATGTTATGGCTATGTATTGAATCTTACGATTTTAATAATTTTTTTTTTCTTTCCTAAAAAATGTATACATTTTTGCCCCCCACCCCTCCCTGTAGATCAAACTGTGGATAATTTTCACCCTGTAATTGTAATTACAACTCATGGTAAATCAGTTACAATTGATAATAACTATAATGGGCTATACACACCACTTAAATGAAAATGCCAATAGAAATCTATCTTTCTCCCTCCATAAACACATAAAGACTTAAAATTAAACATTTCTAACTATATACACTTGAGTTTGTATAAAAATAAACTGAAGAGCTACAAAGTGATGGGCAAATGCATGAGGCCACTGGATCTTATACTCTGCTGAAGGTTAAACATATGAAAATTAATATTAGACAAGTAACTATTACTATAGCATAAAACACATACTCAAAAACCTCAGTGGCTTAACACATGAAAGGTTTATTTCTTGCTGACATTTCATGTCTACCATGGGTTGGTGGGATGGGGTCGTTTTCTCAAGGAGGTATCTAGGCTAGTACAGATTTCCCCACCTGGAGCACGTGGCCTCTGAGGTTGTGCAGCAAAGGGAGAGAGAGAGAGGGGAAGGATACCCACCGCTCGTAAGTCTATAATAGACTACAAATAGCATGCCACTTCTGCTCATGTCCATCTGTGCTCTCATCCTTCCTGTGTAAGGGCCCTTGGACAGCAGGGAGCACATGCTGTGCTTAGAAACCTCTTCCTGTTTGATGTGCTTTGTTTCAGGAAATAACGGTAGAAACATTTCCTGTAGCTTCTTGAAAATGCAGCCATGACTCAATTTGGAGAATTCTAGGTAGAGATGGTCTCAAAGATTTTATCAGTAACAATATTTCTTTGTACTTTTTTTCTCATTGTTTTGTTTTGTTTAACTCAGAAATTTGACTTTATGTACCTGGAGGAATGAAGGTCGTAAGTTGGAAAAAAAATTCTGCAAGTGGGAAAACAGCATGTCACCAATAGGGATTTCTATGCCCTTCCATCCCCATTCAGAATGGCAGGGGGTCCCTCCCAAGTCCTTATAAGACAAGGAAAAATTAGAACTGAGAAGTGAGTAGGAGAAAAAAAAAAAAGGAAATCCTCATAACGTTCTGGTAGAAACTATTTCTTATTGGTTGTCTATTGCTGGGTAACAAAACCACTCCCAAATGTAGTGGCTTGAATTACATAGCAATGATTTAGGTTCTCAGGATGATGTGAGGCAGTATCCGGGCTGGGCTCATCCAGTCATTCTTTCTACCTGGCATCATTCAGGTGGCCGCGATTTCCTGGCTGCTCCACCTGGGCTGGCGGTCTAAGGTGGCCTCGTTCACATACTTGGCAGGTGGTGCTGCCTGTCAGCTGCGCTGCTCTCCATGTAGTTTCTCATCCTGAAGGAGAATAGCCCAGGCTCCTTCACCTGGTGGGCCCAGGCTGCCAAAAAGAAGCTGCAAAAATAGTCTCAAAAATAACCCAGTATCTTTTCCACCATGTTTTGTCACAACAAGGAACAGAACCAGTCCAAATTCAAGAGATGTGGGAAAAAATGTCATCTTTGTGGAAAGAGAGACAAAGTCACAATGCGCTGTGATCAAAGGAATTACTGGGGGCATTTTGCAAGCAATCTGCTCCAGTTCCTCTGTGCCCCTCAAATTTAATTTGGTGTGGTGCAGGTAGGTTTCCCACAATGGACTCAAGGGAATAGAGGCAGAAAATGCACTCGCAGGAGAAAAGATCATTTTGCCTTTTGACTTGTGAGTGTACCTTCTCTAGTTCTTTTTAAGCTTCAGAATAGGGCAAAGGAGGAGCCCGAGAAACTTCCATCAGGCTTACACAACAAGGAAGAGTTCTCTCCAGATGGATGTTATTTTACTGGTGTGTTAACAGGAGGAGTGACATAATTTTCAAAGCACAGTACAAAGTAAAAATGTGGGCATAGTGATCAAAAATAAGAATTTCAAGATGACCACAGCAGACCATTAAAGCAAGCATGGGGCCCTCTAAGTGTGGGGCCCTGAACAGAGTTCAACCCGTTGCTACTATTACAAAACAGGTATGTAATATGAGCTGGTTGACTGTGTAATTTCCCCGCCTGTACACAACTCAAGAAGAAAGTTTGTGAGATCTTTTGCAATAGCTTAATTCCCGCCACCCCTAAGGAGAATGTAACCGAAAATATAAAATTACTGCCTTCCATTCCCCAACTGAGACCATTTGGCTGAGAATCCACTTGGTTGAGAAATAAGTTAAATTTTTCCTGGCAAGGAGTCATTTATTTACTAACGCAATATGTCTTTACGTACATAATGGGTATGGATCTGCATAACAATTTGAAACCTAACAATGTGAAGTGCTGACTTTATTGTGAGAGAGATGCCTCAAATTTTTTGCTTAAGTTAGGAAAATATTTCTTTTCCACCTTGTGTTTGAATTGTGCTGTCCCTTAGAATTAGTTGTCATCGGGTGCTGTAGGTGCGGGCATGTGTCCGTTTGTGTCTGTGTGTGTGTGCATGTGCACGTGAGCATGTGTGTGTGAGTGTTAACTTTCTTCTGGGCAATAGAGAGAATTTAAAAGGCTACCTGCCCCTCACACTGCCAAGAAGGTCCCTTGGCAGACCAGATTTGGAATGCCCCAGCAGGCTGCTGGCTTTGTGGGAACGCAGGCCAGGCAGTGGCATGAGGTCCCATCCTTAAGGGGCTAAGGTCCCTGGGATGCAGGGGATCCTCTTCTGCTGTGATACTGTGGATCCAAACACCTTTAACCCCCTCCAAACTCACTCAAATATGTCTTCAGGCATTTGCATGTCAAAGAAATGAGGTCTGTTCCAAAGAGGTCACTGAGGGATTATTAGACATCAGTGTACACTACTGTATTCTTAATAATACAGAGATTTGAAAACTGATGGTAAAAATAATTAGTGCAACTGAATCATGTTCTCCATTACCTCCCATTATAAAATTAAATACTAATTAAAACAGAAAAAAAGTGTTTTATTCCAGGGTTAATAATCACACTTTAATACATTAACAGACATCTGGTATATTTCATATAGAACAATTCTTTGATATGACAATCATACTCAAGCTAAGATACAAGGTATCACCATTCTAAAATTCCAAAGTGCCAATTTTCATGTTAATATTTGATATTTACTTCTCTTATTGAAATAAGACCAACGAACAAGGATGCACTGTGTTACTCTTACACTCTAAGCGTACCTGTAGTTCAGGAAAAAATGCAGTAAATTTTTTTTACTAAAAAGCAGTTTTAACTCCTAATTTTGTTTAATGAGGTTACTCTGCAATAAAAAATATTCAAATGAACATTATCCACGAGGGCATTACAAATTTGTTATAGTCAATAAAACAGACACATTTAAAATTCTCTAGCTACATAGAAGACATATTTTAACAAACTTACTTCTATTTCTGAACAAATGACTTTTCAAAAGATGCACTCTTAGTGACTGTGGGATTATATACAATAGTGATTTATTTCCCATGGGCCTGTGGAAGTCATTCAAGAACTAAGGAGAAAGGAAAATAGGCCCTTGGGTTATTAAAATAATAGTTAAAATATTTTATCAAATTTGATAACTTTACAAAACTCATCAGAATATTTTCTTAAGTATCTTGTTTGAATTAATAATTGACTCAGATCTGGTCTAAGTTACAAAGCAGGCACAAAATGTTTTATCATGTTTTATAATGTCCTCCGTACAGTTAAAGCAGAAGAGAGAAGACGCAGTATGAACCCTTGCAGAGGGCACCATTTCAGTAATATCTTCTTTGACACAACAGTCCTTTGCTAATACAATCTGTGCTGAACACATGCTTTGTGTAAGAAGAATTAGAAACACTCTACCAAGGTCTATATATAGGGTAAATTTTTTAAATTTTCTAAGTTTGCTAAGTGGTACCCACAACTTAAGTTTTTTTAATCTTCCATTTTCTAGTCTTGGACAGCCCTGATCCTTGGGGTGTGACCAGGGCCTCTGTAACAATTAGATATGAAGCTCATTTTCTTCACTCCAGTTATCACCAGCTATGAGCAGTTTTTGAAATGGAAGAAAGCTGGAGTGATAAGTATAAAAGCACTAAAGGGGAAGGCGGGATGGCTCGGTGGGTTAAGCGCTCACTTTGCAGCGCTGGGGACCGAGGATTGAGTCCCTGCCCCGGCC
>PVKE010019039.1:15000-28877 GCA_004027555.1 Craseonycteris thonglongyai | reverse complement strand
CCTTGATAAACCACAGCAACTCCTCCAAAACACCATTCCAGAACATATGTTTTGGTGTCAGCAGAGGAAGTTCATCTTGCAGGCTGTAGTGTGCCTGCATGCCAAACACCGACAGGGTACCAGTGCAGTCATCCTTCTAAAGCCACAAGAGAGAATGTGCTCAATCTGCCTCAGGAACCATCGTGCCAAGGCTCCGCTCCTACACCAGTATTTATTAATGTACTTATGAAGTACTCTTAGATGGTGTTTAAGCCAATGGAGTTTGACAGCCCACCAACTTGGTGTTAATTCTGGCTTCACTGGTTGTCTTATCACCTCACTGCACATGTTGTAAATGTCATGAAATTATGAGTCCTGTCTTATTTGCATTTCTATCAATTATGGCTCCTGTCTTGACACAGAACTTAGCAAAAAATATTTGTTGATTTAATTCTTTTAACTGGAAGTAGCAAAAACTGGTTTTATTTATTTAGATGAAATAAAATGTATAAGTGACTATACTTGTAATTGAGAAGAAAAATGCATTGACAATATGGATTTCCAAAAACCTATGTTTGAATGTATCATTTCTTGAAGGATTGTTAGAAAATCAATTTTATATCATTTTTAATTGCCACTTGTGCACAAATTGGCCTCAAAGCTCCATACAATGGTTACTGTGGTTATATAGCACATTGACTATGACATTGCTTCTTGTAAATCCTGGAGCTAATTAACATATAGTAGAATATTCACTACCCTTTCTCTTTCCAATGTTTGTGTCTAAACATTGTTTCTTAAGTAGTCATATTGATCATATGGATTAATATTCCTGGTAGAAATGATGGAAAAAGATCGATTTGCTCTTGAAAACCTCAGCTCTAACTAAAATATCTGGAGTACTGCTTCCTTGAACTCTAAGAGCTCTCTTTTTAAACCTCTTCCATTCTTACTGATTACATCTGCAGATGAAAATCAGGTGTGAATATCCATTAAGTTGTCTCACAATAGGATAGATTTGGGCTCTTATTGAGCTCTTAGTTCTCCCTTAATTAATGCACAAGACCATTTTATTACAGAGAGAGAATGATTTAGATCAGGGGTGTCAAACTGGCGGCCCACAGGCCACATGCAGCCACTGTGGTAATTTTTTGTGGCCCATGATGCTCTGAAATAAAATGAAAATAGGAAAAATTGTTATGAAGAAAATAGCACTTAGGGGAGATCAAGGCAATACTGTACACACAATTCCCTCGTTAACTCTTTAACTACTGAAGATGAGTATACACGTGGCCCATTGTCTTTCCTGGGGGTCTGTGGTCATGTATAAGCGTGCTGACTCAGTTCCAGCGACGTTTGTAAATGTGATGTGGCCCACATGAATCTTGCCTCTTGCACCAAATGGCCTGTGTTTTAATTGAGTTTGACACCCCTGACTTAGATTATGGATCTTATTCCTTCTAAGGGCATGCATTTCACCCAGTTGGGGGATAATATATCTCTTACTTTGTTGCTTTGCTAAAGAGGAGTAGAATATTATTTGCATGAAGAGCACTCTGTTATCCACGCTACAAAAGAAAAATGAAGGACACAGCTGTTTGCCTCAAAGTATAACCTGTTTTTTGACTGAAGATTTAAACACCCAAATAAAGAATAGCATTTAGTTGAGTTAGTGGCATGAAATATCATTTTAGAGCTAGAATAACCCTTATGTTTGTAGCACACACACACACACACACACACACACACACACACACACACACAGCAGTTTACCATGAGCACAGGATTTGGAGTCAAATGACCTGAATTAAAACCCTGGTTTTAAATTGACTAGCTGTGTGACCTTAAGCAATTTACAAAACCTCCTGCACCTCAATACTTTCTTCTGTACCATGATAATATAAAATATATAAAAATAAATAAAATATACCAAAAATAAATTTAAAATAAATGAAAAATAATATAACTATTATGAAACCTAACCTCATAGGCTTGTTGTGAGGGTTAACTGAAAATATTTTCTAGAATTTAGCATTCAATACATGTTAATTATTTTTACCTTTAATGTTCTGTACATTTCGGTCCCATATGCATAGCATGTTAAAAAGAAAACTAATTCAAAAAACAAAACAGAACAAAAAACAAAAAAAACTTTCCATATCCTTTTCTCATCTTTAATTCAATGAATAATCCTCAAAATTCTTATTTTCTGAAAGCTTCACTGAGAATGTGAGGTGAGAAAAAATAAATCATTGATCTCCACAGAGAATAAAAAAAATTATTTTATATTATTTTATTTTTTTGTTAAATTTATTGTTGTGAATTGGTTGACAATAATTACATTGTTTCCAGGTGTACAATTCTACATTGCATTGTCTATACATGGCATTATGTGCTCATCACCCAGAATCAGCTCTCTTTCCATCACCATATATTTTATGTTTCCACCCTACTCCCTCCCCACAGCTCTCCCACCCACTTCCCCCATTAGCATCAGGTAACCACTAAACTATTGACTGTGTCCATGAGTTTTTGTTTCTTTGTCACTTTCAGTTTTATATTTTACCTGTGAGAGAGGTTGTATGTTTCTTGATTGTTTCAGTCTGACTTAGTTCGTGTAATAAGATGTTTCAAGGTCCGTCCTTGTCACCAGTTGCAGTATTTCATCTTTTCTTATTGCTGAGTAGTTTTCCATTGTGTAAGTGTACCACAACTTCTTTATCCAGTCATCTATCAAAGGACACTTTGGTTATTTGCACGACTTGACCACCATGAACAGTGCTGCAATGGACATTGGGGTGTACATATCTTAGTAAATTTTTGTACATTAATTTTGTATCCTGTACATTTACTATATTCATTTATTATTTGTAATAGTTTTCTGGTGGAGTCCTTAGAGTTTTCTATATAAATAATCATGTCATCTGTAAAAAGTGACAGTTTAACTTCTTCAATATTAAGTTGAACGCCTTTTATTTCTTATGCCTGATGGCTCTGGCTAGAACTTCTAGCACTATGTTGAATAGCAATGTTGACAAGGGACATCCCTGAATTGCTCCTGATTTTAGAAGAAAAGGTATTAGTTTTTGCCCATTGAGTATGATGTTTGCTGAGAGTTTGTCTTATATGGCTATTATTATGTTGAGGTACTTTTCTTCTTTTATTAAGTGTTCTGATCATAAATGGATGTTGTACCTTGTCAAATGCTTTTTCTGCATCAATTGATATAATCATATGGTTTTTATCTTTTATTTTGTTTATGTGGTGTATGACATTGATTGATTTGTGTATGTTGAACCATCCTTGTGCCCCGGGAATGAACCCCACTTGGTAGTGATGTATTATCTTAATACTTTGCTGTATTCTATTTGCAAGTATTTTTGTTTAGAATTTTTGCTTCAGTGTTCATCAGAGATATTGGTCTATAGTTTTATTTTTTTGTGATATACTTTCTAGGTTTTGGTATTAGGATAATGATGGCCTCATAGAATGAGTTGGGAAGTATTGCCTCTTCTGCAATTTTCTGGAAAAGTTTGAGGAGGATACATGTTAATTTCTCTTTGAAGGCCTGGTAAAATTCATTAGTGAGACCATCTGGTCCAGGACAATTTCCTTATTATTGATTGGTTTTTTCAGGTTATCCAGGTCTTCTTGATTCAGTCTAGATAGACTATATGCTTGTAAAAACTTGTCCATTTCCTCTAGGTTGCAAAATTTGGGAGTATATAGACCTTTATAGTAGTCTTGTATGATCCTTTGTATTTCTATGGTATCAGTTTTAATTTCTCCTCTTTCATTTCTAATTTTGATTATTTGTGTGTTTCTCTTTTTCTCTTGGTGAGCTAGCCAGGGGTTTGCCAATTTTATTAATTTCTTCAAAGAATCAAGTCTTTGTTGCATTAATTTTATCTATTGTTTTTCTATTCTCTATTTCATTTAGTTCTGCTTTAATTTTTATTATTTCCTTCCTTCTGTTGCCTTTGGGTTTGTAGTTGTTGTGTTGTTCTTTTTCTAGTTCTTGAAGATTTGATATTAGATTGTTTACTTGTGATTTTTCTTGTTTCTTGAAATAGGCCTATAGTGATATAAATTTCCCTCTTAGTACTGCTTTTGCTGCATCCCAGCAATTTTGGTATGTTGTGTTTTCATTGTCATTTGTTTCTTTGTATTTTTAAATCTCTTAGTTTATTTCTTCTTTGATCCAGTCATTTTTTAATAACATGTTGTTTAATCTCCATGTATACGTGGTTTTTCCTGCTTTCTTTTTGTAGTTGATCTCTAATTTCAAAGCTTTGTGATCAGAGCATACACTTGGTATGATTTCAGAATTCATAAATTTGCTGAGGCTAGCTTTGTGTCCCAGCACATGGTCTATCTTTGAGAATGTTCCATGTGCACCAGAAAAGAATGTATAGTCACCTTTGGTAGGACAAAGTATCCTGTAAATGTCAACTATGTCCAATTGCTGTAGTGTGTCAGTTAAAACTGATATTTCCTTATTTATTTTCTGTTTGGATGGTCTGTCCATGGATGTCAAGGGCATCTTTAAGTCTCCTACTGTAACTGTGCTTTTGTCAATTTCTCCTTTTTGGTGTGTTAGTGGTTGCTTTGTAAATTTTCATGCTTTGTGATTGAGGGCATATTGTTCCCTTTATCATTATGAAATGCCCATCTTTGTCTCTTGTTATCTTTTTGATTCTGAAGTCTGCTTCATCAGATATAATATGGCTACACCTGCTTTTCTCTGGGTGATATTTGCTTGGAGTATTTTTTTCCACTCTTTCACTTTTAGTCTGTATTTGATCTTGTGGCCAAGATGTGTCTCTTGCAGGTAGCCTCAGATTGGTTTTTGTTCTTTATCTAGTTTGCTACTCTGTGTCTTTTTATTGGTCAGTTCAGTCCATTTACATTTAGGGTGATGATTGATATATGAGGATTTTCTATAGCCATTTTATATTTTGTTTTCTGGTAGCTTGTGTGTGCGTGTGTGTGTGTGCACGTGTAGGCTTCTTTACTTTTTTATTCCCTTCAGTTATTTTAGTTTGATGGTGCTTATGACTGTTTTCTGTTTTATCTTTTCTTATTGTTATGTGTCCTAGTTCTAAGTTCTTTTTCAGTGGTTACCATAAACTTTCGGTGAAAAAAAGTTTCATATATGCACTGGTTCCTTTTCTTAAAGATGCATCTTACCTCCATTTTCTTTGAAAATTTAAACCTTTACTTCCTCCCCTTCTATGTTTTTGTTGTTCCATTTTATACCTATTTATTTTTACTTTTTGTTTTAGGTCCCATCACCTCCCTCAGTATTTCCTGAAATGCTGGCTTTGTGCTAGAGAATTCCTTCAGTTTCTGTATGTCTGAAAAGGTCTTTATTCCTCCTCCATATCAAAAGGATCACTTTGCTGGGTATAGGATTCTTGGCTGATAATTTTTCTCCTTTAATATTTTGAATATCTTGTTTCATTGTCTTCTGGCTTGTAGAGTTTCTATTGAGAAATCTGATGATATTCGGATGGGCTTTTCTTTATAGGTTATGGTGGTTTTTTTTCTGGCTACCTTGAGGATTCTTTCTTTGTCTTTAACCTTTGACATCTTCAGTATAATGTGCCTTGGAGAAAGTTTGCTAGTATTGAAGTAAGTGGGGGTCTGTTTCCTTCTTGAATTTGAGGTTCCAGTTTTTGCCATAGATTTGGGAAGTTCTCATCTATTATTAGTCTGAGCAAATTCTCTGTACCTATCTTGTACTCTGCACCCTCTGGAATACCTATTATTCATATGTTATTGTTTCTAATGGATACAGATAGTTCTTGTAGATATCCTTCATTTATTTAACTCTTAGGTCTCTCTCTTCTTCTTTCTGTGACATTTCCAAATTTCTGTCTTTGATTTCACTAATTCTTTCCTCCATCTGGTCAGCTCTGTTTCCTATGCTAGCCAATTGATTTTTTATTTCTTTTATTGTGTTGTTTATCTGCAGAATTTCTATTTGCTTCTTTTTTATAAATTCAATTTTTTTCCCCCCTGAGGTCACTTAGCTCCCTCTGTGTATTCCACCAGTTTTCCTTGATCTCTTTCAGTGTTTTCAGAATTGCAGTCTTGAATTCTGTGTCATTTTGCTCATGTGTTTCCATACCTTCAAGCTCCTTTTTCTGGAGATTTTTCTCTGTCTTTCTGGGCACCTTTGTTCACAAGGGTATTCATCATTGTTGGAGCATTTCTTTTCTTAGACATGAGGACCTTTCCCTTGGTAGGTGTGAAAACTTTCTCTTGCTTCCTAGCTGATGTTGCTACAGTGTACTATAATATTGTCTCTTGTTTATTTGGTTTTCTCATAGTGGGACACTTCCTAGAAGGTGGGCTTCTCTTTGACTCAGTTGTCCTGGTTTTTGTATGCCTCCTCTTTGGGAAGATATGGTGGGCAATGGTGATCTATGCCTCTGAGATCCCACTGCTATCAGAAGCTGCCATGCCTGTGCTTCAGTTTTCCTAGATCACTCTGCTGGCTTCAATGGGAAAGGTTGGGGCAGGGTTTGTTAAGAAAGGTGTAGGTCATTTCCCTTACAGGATAATGGTGGCTTCCCTCTGCTGGCTTCAGCGGTAAGTGTGTGGTCGGGGTTTGTTGGAAAAGGCTCAGGTCTGTTTGTCTCACAGAGTACTGGCAGCTTCCCAGCAGAAGCTCAGCAATGGCAGGCTCTGGATAAGGCCAGCGGGGTGAGCCTCGGGAGAGATCAAGGGGAAGCAGCCAGGCTCTGTGTCCAAGGCCACACAGTGCTCTGGTTAGGGCTTCACCTAACTGAGGGCCACTCTGCACTTCAGCTACCAGCACAATTCTGCTGCCAGCACTCTAACCACCAGAATACCCACCTTCTGCTCTGGTCACTGGCTTCATGCTTGGCCAGCCCCCAGATCCAGCCACCTGACCCAAGTGCTGCAGCCGGATCCTCACTCCTGTCATCCATGCTTGCTCATCTCTGGCTGCTACTGGTGCCTCACTCTGGCCTCCTGTACTGCACTGTGGGTGCTCACACCACACTGTGGCTGGAGCCCCTGTGCTTTCACCCCAGCTTCTCACCATAGCCAGCCATGCCCACTTCTCCCATCTACCCCACGTTCTGGCTGCCTACGCCTCTACCTTTGTCTGTTTTAGGCCTCCAACCCACCCAGAGTCATTCCACACCTAGATCTGTACCCCCACACTCCCACCTCAGTCAGTCTCTCCTCTGCTGGTCTCTGGGTCAGCCTCTGGGTCAGGTCACCAGGTAGGTTTCTGGGTCATGCTTCATGGCGTGTCTCTGTGCTGCTCCCTTTCTCTCTAACTTGCCTCTCTTTCTCTGGCTTTAGGTATTTTCTTGCGATGAGTGGGTCTCTCAGCCAAGGCTATGTGTTGCATAGGAATTCTCTGGTTGAATTTTAGTTATTTAAATTGTTGTTCTTTCCCGGAAATGTTTCAAGAGCTGCTCTCATGTTGCCATCTTGATGACGTCCCCTTATGGAGAAAAGAATTTAAAAATCAAAATACAGAATTGCTCCAGCTTGATAGTAGTTTAATATAAATATGCAGACAGGACAATCTGGTTCATATTTACCTGCTTATTCCCACTGAAGTATTCACAATACCAGGAGCACTAAATGAAGATTCAGCCTAAGATAGTTTAGCACTTGTTGATTCCTAAATTAAAATATTACTAAGAACAACAATAAAAGAGCATTGTCATTAACATCCATTATAAAAGCTAGATCTACCATCTTGCACAAAAGTAGACACTTTATAAGCAAAAGGAAGGGCATTAGGAATTTAAAAGCCTAGCAAATGTGAATTAGATTGCATTTTACAAAATATGACTGCTATAATTTTCAATAAATTGCTAGAGACTCAAACAAGGATGGAGGAAAAGTAGAGTCTCATCCACTTCTGAATGTGCCTTCCTCCTTCTTTTCATCTAGATTTTTTTAAAATGCAGTAATGATTATAAGATTATAACAGCTATCAATTATTGGGTACTTACCATGTGCAAGGCATTCAACAAAGTACTGTACATGCATTTTTTTCATTTATTCTCCACAATAAGGCTACAAGGAAGTCCATCAGTTTTCGAATTTCACAGATGAGGAAACTGAGCATAGAGAGGTCCCCATTCAGGGTGAGTAAATGGCTCATCAGTATTTCATCTGGGTCCAAAGATGGGTTGTTAATCTCTGTGCAAACAACCTTGGAATTAGGTAGACTCTCTACATGAGTTATCCAAAGACTCCCACTGTCTTGTATAACCTGGAGTTTTGAGTCCAGGGAAACTCTGGGTGTTGTCGTAGCTGGGGGAGCAGATGTGTGAATGAACTGAGTTATTTCCCTGCCCCACTTGCCAGATGTGTACCAGAGGCTACACTTCTAAGAGGCTAACTTTCTTTCATGATGCCATAAACTGAGAAAGACATGCCATTTTTTTTTTTTTTTTTTTGCATTTGCCTTATAGCTCCTGGTGCTCAGTCTTGGGGAATATTGCTGGGCTATAAAATTCAGAGAAAGTCACCCCTGGGAAAATTGTTTCTTTAAGTTTTGAAGTCACTGTGGCTTTTATGGATTTAATGCATTTGGAAATCATTAAATTGAAGAGAGGTAGTATGCTATACAAGAATGAAGATTCAAGGGGATGTTGGGATGGCTCAGCAGGTTGAGTGCTCATCTTACTGCCCCAGGGTCCATGGATCATATACCACTCCTGACCCATGTGGACTCATATGCTGAACTGGGATGTGCCCCTAGTTTGGTTCTTTCTGGGGTGAGTTTCTCATGTGGCAGGCCCTTGGCTCAGCCTCTGCCCTGCACAGCCCCATGCCTACCTGTGGAGTGAAACTGTATCAAAAACTAATTATATACAACTATGGAGACTGCTCTGGACCCTCCCCCGTCTCTCTCTGTCTATGTTGAAAACAATATAATAAATCTTAAAAATAAAGAAAAAAGTCATTGGGGACCAAATCAGGTGAGTAGGAGGGTGTTCCAATACAGCTATTTGTTTACTGGCTAAAAACTCCCTCATGGTGCTGTGTAAGCTGGTGCATTATCGTGATGCAAGAGCCATGAGTTGTTGGCAAAAAGTTCAGGACATTTTTGTCTAACTTTTCTATGCAGCCTTTTCAGCACTTTCAAATAGTCAACTTGGTTGACTGTCCAGTTGGTACAAATGTATAGCAAACAATCCCTCTAATATCAAAAAGATTTAGCAACATCATTTTGACTCTTGATTTGGAATGATGAAATTTATTTGGTCATGGAGAATTGATTGAGTTCCATTGTGCACTTTGACACTTCGTTTCAGAGTTATATTGGTACACCCATGTTTCATTACTAGTGATAACATGGCCCAAAACATCATCTGGCTTGTCCAAAAGGTCTTAGAAAACTTAAACTCTTAACATTCTTGAGATGGCACACAAAAATATTTAACAATAATAATGAATGCCACTTGGCAAGATACCGCCACAGGTCAACATGAACACAGCTGTGAGACAATGATATACCAAGATTATGAAACCTTACTGAGTTGTTTGTACAGTGCTGCCAACATAGGTGCACAGTGGAAAGTTCATGAACTTGTCAAAACTCATATTATGTAAATGTATATATGTGTGTAAGTGTGTGTGCCTATGTCTGTATATATATGTGCATATGTGTATTCTTTATAGTCAATTCCATAAAACTCAGTGATAGTTATTATATGCCATTTTATAGAGAAAGTAGTAAATAGTAGAACAATAGAAAGAAGTACCTCACAAACATTTTTCAAAGTCTTTGCTAGACCTAAAATAAATGTATTACTTGCCATCAAAATGCCTTATTTCCACTTGCCATAATTTTTCTGTCTGTGACTTTGTCAGAAAAATGAATAATTGCAATGAATAGAATTTTAAAAAGCAGCTATTGGTTTTTTGAAGACTCTATCACACCTTAAGAAGATAGACTTTAAATAGCTGTATACACCATCTAAAATAAGAGTTTGCAACAAGTTTAATTAGGAATGCAAATTGTTTTTTTCTTTGCCAAAGATGATATTGACCTCATTTTAAAGGACTCAGTGATTTACAGTAGACTCTCTGTTAATCAGAATGCAAGCAACCGGCACTCTCCAGCCAGTTGCTTGAAATTTTGCTGGTTACAGAAGAGTGCAGGTTGCTTGAGTTCTGGTTAACGATGAGTCTACTTATATTTATCCAGCATCTACTAGTCCTCATGGGTGCCAGCTAACTGAGAGTCACTGTATTTACTTTTCATATGCAAGAAGAAAATCAAGCTATCATCAGAATCTTAAGATAGGCTACTATTATGAAACTCTCTTTTCCTCTGGCAGAAACAAAAATAAAAATCCAGCACTTCCTTATTGTTTTTCAGCAAAATTCAGGGACATGTTTCTTCCTAGGCATGCTGTATTGGTTCTGGGGTCTTCGCTAGTATTCATGGAGTCACCTCTGCCAGGAATGTTCTCTCCTCTGTCAGTCCATTCAGACAGCCACAAAAAATAACCACAGACTATGTGGCTTATCAATAACATAAATTTAGCATTTATGGCTCTGGAGGCTGGAAGTCAAAGATCAGGTTACCTGCATGGTCAGGTGAAGATCTTCTTCTGAGTCACGGACTTGTATCTTCACATAGTAAAAGGGACAGGGATCTCTCTGAGTCTCTATTTTAAAGAACACAAATCCCATTTATAAAAGCTCTACCCTTGTGATCTAATTACCTTCCAATGTCCCCACCTTCTAATACCATCATTTTGGGGACACATTCAGACCATTGCACCTTCACACTCTCTTTTTCATGGCGTCCTCTTGCCCTCATTCTTGGGTTGCTCTCCCTGAGGACATTCCCAGAAGCAAGTCTAGGGTCCCCAATAAATGAGTCATGAGATAACTGATTTAGAAAACTTCATAGCCTCTGCCCCCCCGCTTCATGATGACCACTTACCTTTTCCAACCCTTTGATCAGATCGGTTTAATTTTCTAATAAGCACAAGGATCACTGTGGCCTTACTGTCATCAGTGGCTCCTAAATGTGGATGCATGTCTTGCTTAGAAGGAAACAAAAATGTTTCATGTGGCTTTTAAGGCCCTGCAGAAAAGAGGAAACTGCTTCACACTTAACCTGACTTCAGCCTTATCATCCTCTTTCCAATGCATCAACATTTCCTCAAACTCTCCAGCTAGTCCCCATCTAGAAGCTTTCACACATATCCCCTCTGTCTGGCGAACTCTCCCCCTAGATGCTTATGTGGCTCACTCCATAGGGTTCAGAACTTCCAAGGAGTGACCTTTAGGAGCCATCAAAATTAATATAGTGCCGCCCTCAAATCCATCACAGCTTATTGCTCTATCCTGCTTCATGTTTTATTCTAGCAGTTATCAGTAGCTAAATATTGATCTAATTATTTGTTTATCTTTCTCTCCCTTCAGAATATAAGCTCCAGGAGGACATACCGTAGATTTATTTTATTCACAAATGTCTCCTTAGAGATTTTGATTCTGTAGTCCTGGGGTCCAGAAATCTATTTCTAATTGGCACATAGGTTATTTTGAAGCAACTAACTAGGAGAGCATTTGGGAAAATTAATTGAAATCTAATTTTCTCTAACCCTGAAGTTGTGATAGTTTTTAGAGGTTTATTTTGGTATTTTTTGTCCATTTCTCTTACTAGCTTTTAAGAAAAGAAAAAAGAACTCTTCTAAGTCCAGAAAGCCCATGACTCAATGTTGTGGTCATCTACCAGGAATCATTTAAATAGTGAAAATGATAGCTGACAAGGGAAATGGAGAGCAAGAACTCCCTAGAGAAATGGAATAATTTGGAAATAATTGAGAAATGACTACATATTGAAGAAAGCATATGCACTAATTTGCTGGACCCAGTATATAAAGTATTATAATGGACATCTTTTGCCCATTTTTAGCTCTTGTCACATGACATTTATGTGAAACTTTCTCTACTATTTTCTTACTGTAAATGTCTACATTATCAACACCAATTTCTCTGATGTGATGGGTTGGTGGGCTATACCGTCATGCTTGAAGAAAGTCAGATGGAACTTTTAATCGTAATATAAACTGCTTATGTTGATTTTTTTGTCAGTCAGAAGTAACTCTGGACTGACCTTATGAGGGAGACTCCCAAATAACCAAAATTATCTTCTGGAGAGCAGGCCCCTGGTAGTACAGGCTTTTCTCATTAGGTGAGTGTTCTAGGAGCCCATCTGTATCAGTGTACCAGCTGGTGTTTTGAGAAGCTGAATTCAACTTTAGTAAAATTTTTTTTTTTTTGGAGAACTTTTTAAAGCCTTTACCCATTTCATGATGGATAATTTACACAAACAACATGCAACATGACAACATACCTGCCCACACCACGTTCAGTAGTTTTTGACCAAAAACTGCATGAACCCTCTGCCACACCTCCTTTCCTGTTCACCCTATCTACCCTCAAGTGACCTTTTCTTTTCTTTCTTTCTTTCTTTCTTTATTTTTTTTCCCCCCAGATGAAAAAAGTCCTCAAAAGGAAACATTTTGTTGATGTGGAAGAAGTGAAACAAAAAATGGCTGAAGCTGTAAAAGGGATCAAAATTGATGAGTTCAAAAACTGTTTTGAGCAGTGGAATAAGCATCTTGATAGGCATATTGCATGAATCAGAGAGGACTTTGAAGGTGACTGAAGTTTAAACATGTAAGAATAAATACAAAATTTTTAATAAATTTTGGGTTTTTTTTAGTTCTTTCTACATCTCTTGGATCTTCAGCATTTCTGTACTATGAGTGCAACTCAGGGGCAGCAAGTTAACATCAGACTTGTTAGCATATAGTGGACATGCTGCCTAGACATTGATTCTAACATAACAAGGGTGAACAGGTCTCTTGCTCTCAGTTTAGGATGAGCTTCACAGAAGGGCCTTGGTAGAATTTTAAGTAAGATGGCAGGTATGATCTGATGAAGTACCAAGATAAAAGAAAGGAAATAGTTCCCTATATAAAAAGGTCTGTTTGTAGATATTGGAGAGGAGATGGGAGACCTAAAGAGAGCAAAATCAAAGTGAGCAAGACAGTGAAAAAAGGGAGGAGAGATGGGAATCCAGAACTTAGAAGAACCCTACATATTCAGAAGTGAGATCATGAAGTCCCGACTATACCAGTTGTCACTGTGGGTTGTTAGATGTCCGAAATCTCAACAGATTCCCTCATGCCCTGCTAGTGGCATCTTACATTAATAAATTAACAGAAAACTATAACAATCAAGTATGTATTTGTTACAAATAACCACAATAAACCCATCAAATAGTGAACTGAACAGTTTCCTCACCCCTTTGGCATTTATATCCTCTGATGTTTGTAAAAAGTGGTCACACTGTCTCTTCATCACTGCCTGATAAAGCTGCATATGGTTTAAACTTTCCTCTTCAAAACATTCTTCCAGCTGGTTAAATCATTTCCCTTGCCTTCTGTACCCCTAGCCAATTTGTTCATTTTTGGAAAAACTGGCACCACATTATTCTAGCTGCAGACTCATGGCTGTATTTACAATTAGTATTTATTGAGCGCTAACTGGGTGCTTAGCCCCACATTAGGCACTGAAAAGGGCCCCAGTTGCCATTGATTTATGGAGGTAGTGCCATGGCATCCAGGCAGCCATGTTCTTCCCACTGTCTCATTTTCTTACTGTGAAATTTATCTCTTTCCTGACAGTGGACTATAGAACTGCAACCTGAGATCACATTAGCATTAAGAATTAAACACAGATATTCTTTCTTTTTCTTATCAGAAATTTCCCCCCATTCAAATAGTAAAATAGACAATTATATCATCTTGCTCTTAGACGTTCTCATAGGTTTATAATGTATTATCTTGAAATGTTTTCAACAAATG
>PVKE010019039.1:0-10000 GCA_004027555.1 Craseonycteris thonglongyai | reverse complement strand
TTGCATGTTTTGTAGCGGGTCTTCAAAGTTCAGTTAGCAACCCATGGATGCCATTCATCTTCTTGTTAAAATGTCTACCACTGTAGACAATGCTCATGCCCTTGAGGGTTTTCCTTCTTTTCCCCCCATTATTATGTATCACGAACATTGTGGCTTAATATTAGTATTTTGCTTTCAACAGCAATTAGCAATCTCTTGGTTTGCTGTTTGGTAAAGCATCGGTTAATGAGGTCATCTAGTTTAAATCCCAGCTACTGGAAAATAACAGGGAGGAGGTCAAATCTATCACTTCATGTTATATTCTCTGCTCTCTTTTCAGTTCTCAGGAAAAGATATCTTTGTTATCCACAATAAGTCATTACGACCCGTTACTGGCCCTCTGTTTTACTGCCGCCTCAAGATACGGTTAGGTTCTCTCTTGCTGAAGTACTGAAATAGGATAGTTCACCTATAAACACACAAACAAAAAAAAAACAACTTTGAGCATCTGAGGATGAGTAATTGGTGTCATGTTGGTTGTGTTGTCTTTCCTCTGACAGTTTTGTGTTCACATCTAGCGAGGGGTTGTCTCTATAGTGGAAGGGGTCCCTGGAGTAGTTGACCTTGGGGTGGCTGCTGGTGGTGTGTCCATTGGGCTCCCAGCCCCACTGTTGGGCGTGACTGAGGAGCTGACTGCGGGGGTGTCCCCCTGCTGCTGGGCTTGCAGGGTCTGTCCACAGATGTGGTGGTGCTTTTCCCAGTCTTTGTGCTGGCAAAATGAGCCACAGTATCGGGCTGTGTTACATCCGCTGCAGGTTTCACTAGCTTTACGGCCACAATTCCAGCAACTCTAAAGGAGAAAGCAGAAGAAAGTGAAATCCCAAATTAATACGTTGTTCAGGCTAAAGTCTGAGAAAAATATCCTAGGCAGCACTGCCCCTTTATTATCAATAATTCCATGGTGAGGATGAAAAATCCAGGTCATTGAGTATGTGTATACTAAATACACAGAAGATGCACATTTGGGTGTGATGACTGCTCAAACTTTTCTGTCAACAACTATGACATCTAACAAGCTGGCTGAAGCTCCTTTCTGTCCTTCCAGTTTTTACTATAAAATCCCTTTCTTTTAGGTTTGGCTCTCTTCACATCTAAATTCTCCCTTCACCTATACTAACATTTGTTATATCTAAAAATTTTTACCTTCTAATACTAATACCATCATGATCCAAACACAAATATATTAATTCTGAGCAGACTTCTACCTTCTATTGATACTAACAGAAATCACAAAGGAATGACAATAACCCTATAGTAGATTAAAAGACATATAGTGAAGAAGACAGAGGATTCTATTCCCTGTTCCATCACAGACTAGAGAAAGTGAGGCAAGACTTTAATCTCTCCATTTAGTTCTTCCCACTGCAATAGGTTAGTTATTCAGTGTACCTGAAAAGCAAACTCAAACAATCCCCTTGCAGTGGTCGGCAAACTGCGAGAGCAGAGTCCTTGGTTTTTTCTTTTTCTGTGTCCTAAGGACACAGGACAGTGCCTGATATATATTAAAGTAGCAGGTGCTCAATACATATCATTGAAAGGAACAAATCTGATTATATCTAATTTGGCTTTGAAAAACTAGAAATACTACAATTGAATAAATAATAAGGAATTTTATTTGCACACAATGCATTCCAGCTGATGCAGTTCCTTTGCAACTCATCTGCACCTCAGCAACTCTGGGTAGTCAGAAAAGTGGAACTGAAACTGACTCTAGCCAGCCTACTATTAGCGTCTGGTGCTTTCCAGCGGGTAAGAAAAGCCCAAAACAACATTGCCTGTGAGATTGAAACATGGAAATAAGCACATGCATCAGAGCACATCATACTAGAAAAGAAGATCACCTCTATGGGATAGGTCCTAGAGAAGGAAGGAGAGACAGGAGACTAAAGGTAACAGCTGCCCCCATGAGCCCTTCTAGGAGGAGGTGAAACCCCAGGAAGCCAATGTTAAAAGTCTGTACAGTAGTTCCTTTGGCAAGACCAACCCTTTGTGAAATGCTATTTCAAGTGACCTTAGCTTTATGTCATTAATCTTTTTATTCTTTATCTTCTTTGGTTTTGATTATTCTCTTGTAGAACAAACTTCTGATTATATAATCTGGGAACTCCATCCAATTGATGGTATATGTGTGATGGTTGTGTCACAATTAAAATACACTCTTTAAAGCCTAGATAGATAGATAGGTAGATAGATAGATATAGATAGATATTAAACATATCTTTACTATGTTCTTTGTATTTGTTTTACTTTCAGCATGCTGGTTATATGACTTACAGTGGGCTCATGAGCCTATGGAAAATACCCTACTGGAATGTCAGCTCATTATCCTGATATGTATGGTTTTACCATGGTGCAAAATATACAGAGATTTTTAGCACTCATTTTAGCATTTCTTTGCTAAGAAATAACAGGGCTCCTAGAGTTTCAAGGGCTGGAAGACTATAAATGCAAGAACTCTTGTTTAAAACTTTTAGAAAGAGTTTGGCTCCATGTTATTATTTTATTTCTTTACAATTCAGAAATTATGGCCCAATACAAGGGAAAAAAACCCAAACACTTTAAGATCTCAAACACTGGTTAATGGAAGGTACACTGAGTGAACATAGCTGAGAAAAATCTATGTTAATGCCATAAACAAAGATAAAATTAATAATCAGTACTAGAACAAATTGGTTTCTACTTTAACCAGGAAAATCACTCAAAAGATATATACTTCTGATCAAAATCTTCACAGCAATATCTAGAAGACCCTATCTCTCAAAATTAATTCTACTGCACTGCATGTGCAAATGACCTCACAAAGATGTGAACAGGCATGGGCCTGGGCCATCCTTCAGCATAGTGAGGTATGACATTGTATTCAGAGTGAAGTTTATTTCCTTGAGGTTTAGTCATTTAGAATAATGCCAGCTGGATCCTGGAACAAACTCAGCAAATAAGTAAAATTACCTCAGAAAATCCCATTTAGAGAACAGAGACCAGATCCAAAACAATATTTTAAGGAAATTAAATATCTAATCTGAGTCAAGTGGCTTCTTTAGGAAAAACCCTGGTGTGAGTCCTATCCTTTTTCTGGCAGAGGCACATTTTGGCAGACAGAGCACTGGTAACTGCCCAGGACACAATGCCGCCTCCAGATTGAAATCCAGCATAGGCAACCGTCTCAATTTAAGCTGATTAAACACACAGACTAAACCAGGTAATTACATATGCATGTGGTGGGGAACAGAAAGAGGAGACAGAATAGAGACTTCTTATGTTTTTAAGTGTTTTCAAATATGGGAACAATTTTACAAATAAAAAATGTGGAGTTGTGCCAAATACAGAAACAGATGTTTTGGATTGTGAAGCTGCTGGGAATTGAGCCTTCTTGCCTAGCATGGCTGGGTTCTGACCCAGGATTCAAGGGCTCTGGCCAGCATTCTTGTAGTCTCATTCTCAAGTCCTTCGATCCCATTGATTTACCACCTACCACTGGAACAAAACAACCTTCAGCTGTAGGAAGGTACAACAAAGAGCAATTCAAATGACCTAGTGAGAAAAACAAAACAAAACAAAAAAGCCTTTGCATTTTTATTGCTCTTTCCATTGCATTGCAATGAATGTGTAGGGAACTTGAGCACAAGTATTCAACTAACAAAAAACTCTGAAGTAAGAACTCCTTTGAAAAAGCTCCTTAGAAAACAGACACAGCAATTTCTATTAGTATATTTCTCTTGAATGACTCTACTGAATTTCTGGTTTGCTAATCCATACCTGCAAGGCTGATGCCGGATCAGTGGCACTCAGCCCCTCAATGGTTCCACTTCTGGGAACATAAAAATGTGCAGAGTCTTGTAAGTACTCTAATCTGAATCACTTTAAGTCTCTAAGCTTTTTGCTGATCAGAACAGTAAAAACTGCAAGTTGTGTATAATGTCCCATGGCATATCCATAAAGGAAAGATAATGGGGGTCAGTGGTTTAATCTAATTTTACATTTTTCAATTTGTGCTTTTTATACTTACAAACATATCAAGCTAGTATTTCCTGATACTTGCTATACTTTTTTGTTTTTCTATTTTATAATTTAAAAAACTTAACTTCCTTTTCAGTCCCCCAAATAATGATGCTGCTGATGACTGAATACCACAATAGTATTTTTGCTAAGAATATCACTTCTGGGGATGCAGGGATGGCTCAGTGGTTGAGTGCTCTTCTTGCAGCCCCAGGGTCCGAGGATCGAATCCCCGCCCTGGGCTGTGTGGACCCATATGCTGAACTGGGGTGTGCCCCCAGTCGGTTCTCATTGGGTGAGCCTCCTATGTGGGAGGTCCCTGGTTCAGCTCCCACCACAGATGTGCTTCCCATTTGAGAGGCCCCTAACTCTTGGGGGAAAGCCTCCCATGTGGGAGGCCTGTAACAGATTCCTGCCCTATGCAGTCCCATGCCCAACTGTGGAATGAAACTATGTACAAAACTAATGATGTGCAACTATGCAGATTGCTCTGGGCCCTTCCCCTTCTCTCTGTCAAAAACAAATTAAAAAGAAAAATAAGTAAAAAAATACAATTTTTTAGCAAATTTCATTCCCCAAACTCATGGCACTTTATAGTCTTCCCTAACATGTGATAATATATTTCCTCTGATATAGAATATATTTTATTCCCTACGTGAAAAAATGAGATCAGTCTGTAGACAAAGTCAGGCTATAACTCAGATGAAGAATATGAGGCTGGACACAATGCTCCCCTTCGCTAAATGTAGTAATACTACAGATGGGAATAAAATGGTAGATTGAAATTCTGGAATGCCAAAGCTGCATGTCAAAGATTATTGACATTTTGTTTTGTATCAGCAATTCTCTTTATCTTTCAAAACAATTAGGTTGCTGCAAACATAATTGTGGTTTTTGCATTGTTGAAATTTGCTTTTTGCTATTAGAATACATTCTTATATAAATGTGATTATGCCGTACATAATTTTAATGTACATTTCTCACTTTATGGTTTTTTTGCTAATGACTTATTACTTGCTATTTATTTTAAAGATTTATTTTTATTGTTTTTGACAGAGAGAGAGAGAGAGAGAGAGAGAGAGAGAGAGAGAGAGAGAGACAGAGAGAAGGGGGAGGGTCCAGAACAGTCTCCATAGTTGCACATCATTGGTTTTCCCACATAGTTTCATTCCACAGGTGGGTGCGGGGCTGCACAGGGTAGGAACTGGGCCGGGGTCTCACCCCAGTGAGAACTGAACTGGGGGCTCAGTCCAGTTCAACATATGGGTCCACACGGGTCAGGGCCGGGATTTCATCCTCTGTCCCCAGGGCTGCAAAGTGAGCACTTAACCCACTGAGGCATCCCGGCTTCCCCATTGCTATTTATTTTAGACTATGGAAATTATGTTAGACAAAAAGCAAATTCAAGTGATTTTATTTGAGTTCAAAATGGGTTGTAAAGCAGTAGAGACAACTCACAACATCAACAATGCCTTTGACCCAAAAACTGCTAATGAACATACAGTGCAGTGGTGGTTCAAGAAGTTTCGCAAAGGAGACGAGAGTCTTGAAGAGGAGCATAGTGGCCGGCCATCAGAAGTTGCCAATGACCAATTGAGAGCAATCATCAAAGCTGATCCTCTTTCAACTACACAAGAAGTTGCCCAAGAACTCAACACCAACCATTCTATAGTCATTCAACATTTGAAGCAAATTAGGAAGGTGAAAAAGCTGGATAAATAGATGCCTCATGAGCTGATGGAAAATAAAAAAATAATGTTATTTTGAAGTGTCATCTTCTTTTGTTCTATGCAAAAACAATGAAACATTTCTCGATCAGATTGTGATGTGTAGTGAAAGATGAATTTTATATGATAATCAGCAATGACCAACTCAGTGCTTGGACTGAGAAAAAATTGCAAAGCACTTCCCAAAGCCAAACTTGTATGAAAAAAGCTCACAGTCACTGTTTGGTGGTTTGCTGCAGGTCTGATCCACTGCACATTTGTGAATCCTGGTGAAACCATTCAATCTGAGAAGAAAGCTCAGAAAATCAGTGAAGATTCACTGAAAGCTGCAATGTCTGCAGCTGGCATTAGTCAACAGAAAGAGCCCAATTCTTTTCCACGACAATGCCCTCGACCACATGTTGCACAACCAATGTTTCAAAAGTTGAACAAATTGGGCTGCAGAATTTTGCCTCATCCGCCACGTTCACTTGACCATTTGCCAACCAACTGCCAGTTCTTCAAGCATCACAGCATCTTTTTGCAGGGAAAATGCTTCCACAATCAGCAGGATGAAGACAATGCTTTCCACGAGTTCTTTGAATCCTGAAGCACGGGTTTTTATGCTGCAGGAATACACAAACTTTCTTGTTGGCAAAATGTATTGATTGTAATGGTTCCCATTTTGATTAATAAAGATGTGTTTGAGCCAAGTTGTAATGATTAAAAATTCATGGTCTAAAACTGCAATTATTTTTGCACCAACCTAATAGTTCATCTTGTTATTTTAGATATACAGAGAATGAATGGCCTTTCTCCCCTATCTGCAAGGTAATTTCTATTTTGGTTCTTACTGTGGGAAATTTCTTTCCCAAGAAACAAAATATTTCTTCCTGAGTTTCTGCACATATTATATACTCATAACTATAATCCTCCAGAATAACCCTTACATCCAAAGAATTCTCAGTAAACTAATTAGAATATTGATAATTAAAATTAAAAAAAAAACAAAACTCTGCAGAAAGTACTTAAATTCACACTAAAGATCACATCATGGGGAAGCCGGGATGGCTCAGTGGGTTAAGCGCTCACTTTGCAGTGCCAGGGACCCAGGATCGAATCCCAAACCTGGCCCGTGCGGACCCATGTGCTGAACTGGGGAGTGCCCCCAGTTCAGTTCTCTCTATGTCTCTGTATCTCTCTCTTTCTCTCTCTCTTTCTCTCTCTCTCTCTCTCTCTCTCTCTCTCTCTGTCAAAAACAATAAAAAAATTAAAAAAAAAGATCACATCATATTTGCATTTCAAAGCACTTTCAAATACATTACATAGCCAAGATTTGATTCACCCAGGTCTTTGGACTGCAAACCAAATACTTTCAAAAATGCCATACTTTGTTAATTTCTTAGATCCTGTTTCAGTAGAAATAAGGCTAGAAGAGTGCTTAGCTCCTGAATGTGGACAGAGGTTGGACCAGGAAGATGGAGCAACAAAGACAAGGTGCCATGCTAAGTAATAGACATGGCCTTCCACTTGAGTGGCTTCAGAGTTAGCCTGTCTTTGGTTTCACTTCCACTTAGTGGTTTAGAACCACAGGCAAGTTGCTCCCTCTTGGAGCAACAGTACCTATAAAGCAGGAATAACTGCAGGGTTATTCAGAATTATGTCAATGTTAGGCACAGTGCTGATATTTAGTAGGTCTTGATTAAATGACAGGAACTAACACTACCTACTCCTTTTGGCACTGGCTAAAAGAAAACACTAGATACAGTCCTTATACAGTACAACCTTTAGCATTAGAAAGCTCATGGTCCTGTGCCTCCTCCACACAGGAACTGACAGCTACATGGAGAGAACATGAGCTTACTTCCCCTTACACTTCATTAGTGACCAATTACGTTTTCTGCACCCTCAGTGTCCTTAGACTTTTTGAAGAGACACTACCACTGACCATTTTCCCATTCCTCCTTTTTAAATTCCCCTTGATGAAATTCTCTCTAACTTTGGTTTCCAAAATATTAAAATTCTGATTTTTAAACTATAAATTTTTCCTCTTCTGTTTGTTCATTTCCTCCTAAATATTTGGAAAGGTGAGAAGCTGGGATAAAGAAAATACCCTTCCCTTCCAGATTTTGTGGCTCTAAGTATCACCTATAAGAAAATGACTCTCAACCTATTTTCCAGCTTTCATTTCCATTCTGAGCTATAGTCTCTTACTCTGAACTGCCTGTTCTATAGTTCTGCCAAGATGTTCCTTTGACACCCAAGTCAGTATTCCCTAAACCAAATTCTCTGGTGTGTTCCACCTCAGTGTATTAACTCAGGCCCAAGATGTCATATTATTGAAACTCATCTTTTGTTAAGTCCCTGAAACCACTTAGTGCAAAACCCCACACACTTTGCTTCCATAGTTTCTCTTCTTTCCTTTCCAATCTATTGGTCACTGTCCAAATACATTCCCTGCCTTTCTTGTTAGAATAGATTCTTAGTTGATTTTTCATCTCTCTCACATATACACACTGCTCATTTATAAAGTGACTTGCTTATAAAATACTTCTGTTCATTTTATTTGGACCTCTTAGCCATGTTCCAAAGTGGGTCACATAAACATTTGCCTTATTTTACAGATGAGAAAACCAAAGCACCTAGAATAAAATCATTCAGGATCATTCGAAGTCCAGTGTTCTACTCACTATGCCATGAACATCTATAGATTCAAACAGCTGACTTTTTAATAAGTGAAGCAAACAAACAAAAATCTATTGTGACACTGAATCATAGCTCATACTCTGGTAGCTCCAAATTTTTCTGCAGATCAACTGGTCTGATTAGATTGGGAGGGCATTAATAGGAGCCATGCTTCAAGAGTCCTGTGTAGTAACTGTGTGGTAGAGGCCACTCAGATGGCATTTCATAGTTTGAATTATATTAAACAGATTCCACCTGGAATCATTCTGCTAATTCTGGAAGGAGTAATCAAAATAAACCTCTCAGGAGTGACTTGCTCACACTATGAGGGCTTAGAGCAGGTTCTGGAAATACAAAGTTTAAAGATAATGATCAGTATTTCTGCTTAAGAGCTAAATAAATGCTCATCTTTGATATACACTGCACAACTCTGCACCTATGTGGAAATAATGAATAAAAGCCGATGTAATTGGGGGTAGGGTAGTGTAATATCACTTTAGTGGTTTAAACCTCAAATATGTGTCAAAACAGTATAATTATTTATTTTCTGTTACATGCTCACTCCTAGTCGCTCACTTGGGTCAGCTAAGCTAAAATAAGTCAGGAATCTCAAGAGCAGCCTCAGGTTGTTTTGAAATAGACCCAATCTGACAGTATTCATTGGGAACACAAACAAACAAACAAACAAACAAACAAAACTATACATGTATAAGAACTGGAAATTAATAAGGCAAATAAAAACAGTTTAAGATGGCCAGATTTAGCAGATTTCCTTTTGTTTGATATATGCTAATGCTGGCATTACATTCTATAAAAAGAGAAACTATATAGAAAATATATTGCTTAAATATCTGCCTAAAGTCTGGCAGCATTCTGTTACAATGATTGTTAGTCTATAAACCCAAAGGAAGTTAAAGAACCAGTTTGGAATGATCTGAAGAAAATCTACTGAGGAAAAAGATACACCAGTTTACAATCAGTAGACTGACCAGATGTACCATTTTAAACAGGACAGAAAACACCGGTACTGTCCCACTTCAAATGGTATGTATGGTCAGCCTACTCTCACTGGGCTAAACTCAAAGTATCAGTAGACTGACCATATGTACTGTGTGAAATGGGACAGTGCCATTGTTTTCTGTCTTTTTAGCCTAACGATCAGGAAAAAGTAATTCCCACAAGTTCCATGTGGCTATCGAGAACATGGCCTGAAGGGCAGGCAGCCTGGGCTGAGGTCCAGCTCACACTTGGCGAGATTCTGAACACAGACCTAACCTCCTAAGACTCAGCCTTTTCTCAACTGTAAAATGAAGACAACAGGGAAGCCAGGAGGGCTCAGCGGGTTAGGCGCTCACTTTGCAGCGCCGGGGACCGAGGATCGAATCCCGGCCCCGGCCCGTGCGGAACCATATGCTGAACTGGGAGCTCCCCCAGTTCAGTTCTCTCTCTGTCTCTGTATCTCTGTCAAAATAAATAAATAAATAAATATCTATTAAAAAAATGAAGACAACAGCACTATCTACTGTATCTGAACTCATGAGAAGAGTAAATGAATGAAAGTACAGAAAGTACAT
>PVKE010019038.1:0-28864 GCA_004027555.1 Craseonycteris thonglongyai | reverse complement strand
AAAGAGAAAGAGAAAGAGAAAGAAAGAAGGGTGAGGACCCAGAGCAGTCTCCGTAGTTGTTCATCATTAGCTGTGATATAGTTCCATTCAACATAGGTGGATGTGGGGCTGTGCAGGGTGGGAAATGAACTGGGAGCCTCCCGCTTAGAAGGCAAGAACCTTCACCACCATCTCGGTGGTTACCAGTTGTACCCCAGTTCAGCCTATGGGTTTGCATGGGCTTGGACTGGGGCTGGGATTCCATCCCCAGGCGATGAGGTTGCAAGGCAAGTTCTCAACCTGCTGAGCTATTCTGGTGTCCCCAGATGATGAAATTTTTAATGCTTTTCTTAATAGAATTGCAAACTAATATTGTTCAGGGACTTGGTTTTCTAAATTACCGAGAGCTAATATTTATATTTTAATTTTCAGATGGTGACCCAGATAACTATATTGCTTACTACCGGAGAGCTACTGTCTTTTTAGCTATGGGCAAATCAAAAGCAGCGCTTCCTGATTTAACTAAAGTGATTGAATTGAAGATGGATTTCACTGCAGTAAGTGTACTTAAACTTTCTTCAAAGGAGAATTTAAGGGAACTTGGAAGAGGTAATTTGTTACTTAAGATGAAGATTGGCATGTTGGGCATAGCTGGAGGATATAGAAAGCCACTGTGACTTAGTGGACTGGACAAGAGACATCAAAAGTTTCTGCAATCAAAATCTGTGTGAGAGAGGAACAGTGGGTGATTTTTAGAAGCTTGGCAGTGGTGTTCCCTGTGTAATTTAGAAAGACCTCTATGAGGAGTGTGGATCATACTACAAGATGTGAGTGAGAAATGAGTTGACTCAGAGGCTGTTGAAGGAGAGGCTGTCAGGTGACTGACAACAGTTTCAGGCTGTAGCAGGAAGGATAATGAAGGGATAGTTCAACATAGCAGTGGTTTGTGGTGAGGACAGGATGCTGAATGAGTTCATTCCTGGAACCAACAAACCAGCTTCTGAAGTAGAGGAATTTAGTTTAATGGGGATATCCTGGTGATTGGCAGATAGGTGTAATAGCTTAAATAATGGGACCAAATAGATGGTTTCGAAAATTATCTGGTAACTCATTTATTGTTTATATTCTGCCATATTCCAAAAAAATTTGATATAAATAATTAGACATGGGTAACTGTTTGGTTTAAAGTATTACTGTTAAGATGGGATTCCCAAGTATCAGATTTTTCTTTAGTCTATTACTTTACCCAGCTATGCACAACCTTTCACAAAGGTTAAGAAGCTCATTTTCCTAGCATTATAGTAGCTATTATATTAGCTAGTTGAAGTGGCTTTAATATTACTTTTTATGTGCATTGATGCATTTAACAGGGTTAGGGAAATTTTATGTATCATAAAACTAATATGTAGGTTTTAGTGGAATATCGATGTGGGTTCTGTCTTAAAATTTCAAAGAAGTTTTCAGTTACAGTTGACATACAATATTGTATTACTTTCAGGTGTATAATATAGTGAATAGACATTTATATACCTTATGAAGTGATTACCCTGTTAAGTCTAGTATCCATCTAACATTATACTATAGTTATGACAATATTACTGACTCTATTCCGTATGCTGTATTTTATATTTGACTTATTTTTATAACTGGCAATTTGTACTTCATAATCCCTTTCACCTTTTTCATCCTTTGAAGCATAACCACCCTCCCATCTGACAACCATTAATTTATTCCTTGTATCTATGAGTTTCTTTCTGTTTTTATTTTTTAGATTCCACAAATTATGGTATTTGTCTTTTTCTGACTTATTTAACTTAGCATAATAATACATGCTAGGTCCACCCGTGTTGTCACAGATGGCAAAATTTCATTTTTTTTTTATGGCACAATAATAATCCAATGTTTATGTAAGTACCAAGTCTTCTTTTTCCATTTGTCTATCTGTGGACGCTTAGATTGTTTCCATATCTTGGCTACTGTAAATAATGCTGCAGTGAACATAGGGGTGCAATATGTTTTTCGAAGTAGTGTTTTGGATTTCTTCAGATAAATACCAGAACTGGAATTTCTGGGTCATATGGTAATACTATTTCTCAATTTTTTGAGGAGCCTCCATACTGTTTTCCATAGTGGCTGCACCAATTTCCTATTCCACCAACACTGCACGGGTTTCCCTTTTTTCCACATCCTTGCCAACATTTGTTTGTTGATTTATTGATGATAGTAATTCTGATAGGTGTGAGGTGATGTCTCATTATGGTTTTAATTTGTATTTCCCTGATGATTAGTGATGTTGAGCATCTTTTCATATGTCTCCTGGCCATCTGTACTAGGACATATTAGAAGAAAAGGAATATTGGAGACATAGGGGGAGAAAATGATGCATGTTAAAAGGGAATAGGTAGTGCTTTTCTGGTTACTGTGTACTAAATATTTACATTGAGAGTTAATAGAAGCAAAACTGTTTGCAGAGCTTTGATTAAGAAAGTCCTAAGTTACACAACTTTTACTATAGTGGTAAGAAGTTACTATGATGATAAAAAGTATTTTTTAAATTGAGATATGATTTATATACCATCAAACTCACCATTTCTAAAGCATACAATTCAGTGGTTTTTAGTAGAGATGTTCCTTGACTTACTATGATGGGGTTATGTCTTGCTAAATTCATCATAGTTGAAAAATTCTAAGTCTATAATGCATTTAATACACCTAACCTACTGAGCATCATAGCTTCACCTAGCCTACCTTAAATGTGCTCAGAACAGTTGCATTAGCCTACAGTTTTTGAGAAATCATCTGACACAAAGCCTATTTTGTAATAAAATATTGAATATCTCATGTGTTTTATTAAAGACTGAAAGTGAAAACACAATGGTTGTATGGGTACTCACCGTGAAAGCAGACTCGCATACAGATGAGTGCTCTGTGGACGTAATAGGAAGTGGAAATACAAAACACAATATCTAGGAAAAACTGGCAGTACAGTAGACTATAGAGTATTGCTGGTTTACCCTTTTAATTGTATGGCTGAGTGGAAGCTATGGCTCACTGCTGCTGCCCAGCTTCATGAGAGTATTATACTGCATATTGCTAGCTCAACAAAAGATCAGAAATCACAGTATGGCTTCCACTAATGCATATCACTTAGTTCCATTTAAAATCAAAGAATGGTAAGTTGAGCCATCGTAGGATGGGGACATCTATATATTCACAAGGCTGTGCAGTCATCAGCACTGTCTAGTTTCAGAACATTTTCATCACTCTAAAAAGAAACCTTGTGCCCATTTACAGTCATTCCCATTTTTGCCCTAGTGCTTGGCAAGCATTTATTTTTTTGTGTCTATGGCTTTTCCTATTTTGGATGTTTCACTTAAGTGAAATACAATATGTAGCCTTTTGTATTTGACTTCTTGGACTTAACATAATGTTTTCAAGGTTCATTCATGTTGTAGCATTTATTAGTACCTAATTTTATGACTGAATATTCCCTTATATGGATGTATCACATTTATCAATAGATCAAATTGGTTTATTAGTTTATGGGAATTTGGGTTGTTTCCATTTTTGGGCTATTGCAATGAACATTTATGTACAAGATTTTGTGTGGATACATTTCAATTTTGGGAGGGATATAATAGCAGGAAGTATTTTTAAGGAAGCATACTTTAACAAAAACTGCATATTCACTGGTTCCGGGAATTCTTAGAGTGCCAAATCAAATGAGCATTGGAATAATAAATATTTCATTAGTGCTTTATTAGCTTATTTAGTTTTATTCATTGTATTTAAAGAAAATTTAGAAATGTTTAATACCTAACACCCTATCTTTTATCTATTTTTTCCCTAGGCAAGATTACAGAGAGGTCACTTATTACTCAAACAAGGAAAGCTCGATGAAGCAGAAGATGACTTTAAAAAAGTGGTAAGTGAAGTTCAGTTTGTATTTGGTTTTATGGACCTGTTAATTTGAACATGCTAGAATTATATTTTATAGGAAGATATTTTATTATAATTTTATAGCTAAAAGGGAAAAATCATTTGATTTGTGTATCTAAATCATAGTTCCTGAATTAATATGTAGTGGCTGACATCAAAGAAGCACTTTAACAGATGGAAGGTAAAGTATATGGAATAAATATATAATCCTAACTCAGTTTATATATAGCTCACGTGCTGAGCTATTCTGAAAGTCATCTAAGTGAGTTGGGAAACACTTTATCTGATTTGAAAGGAGTAATATAATAGATTCTTAAAAGGAAGTTTTGCAGTTATCCATATGGGTACTTTACCAAAGTACAAACTGTTTTGGATTTGTTGGAGGAATGTTACAGGCTTTGCCATGATACTCAGTAATATGCAGACAAATCCAAAAAACATTAGATTTAATTGGATTGAGTCAGAAACTGTCTCACAGTCTCAGTAACTGGATTTCATTTTATGTTTATCTAATTTTCCTTACTACTTGGATTCTTCTGTGAGATAGATGGTGCATCTGTATGGAATGACATTTTATTTTCAATTGAAATTTTGATTGAGATAATTGCATTATAGATACCCTTAAAAGTGTAATTAATAATGCAGAGAGATTCTGTGTATCCTTTAGCCAATACCCAGTTCCCCCCAGTGATAACATCTTGCAAAACTAGTCCACCAGTCCATTCAGATTTCATACCGTTCAGTTCTGTGTGTGCATTTAATTATATACACTTTTTCTTTTATCTATCACCACAGTCAAGATACCGAATACTTTATTGCCATGAGGGTATCCTTCTTGTTGTCTTTTTATAACTACACCCATTTCCCTTCTATAATCCTTTGGCTCCTTATCCATAACTCATAGTAACTAATCTGTTATTCATTTCTTAAATTTTGATATTTTAAAAATGTTGTATATATGGACTCAGATGTATGTAACCTTTGGGAAATGACTTTTTTTCCTCACCATATTCTCTGGAAATTCATCCAGATTGTTCCTTACGAGGTCTGACAATTAAGTTTTCAAACTCATCCTAGAAAAAGTGCTGCTTATCTCATTGCATATCACTGTGGTCATCTCTGAAGTACTCCCCTTGGGAAGCTATGCACCAATGCTAGCGCCTAGTCCACCCTTCAAAATAATTTTGGAACTCTTTTCTGGAATGGCCATCAGAGCCGTTGTTGTAATGCGCTTCATGTCCTGAATGTCATCAAAATATCTTCCTCTCAATATTTCCTTTATGTTTGGAAACAGTGGAGGCCAGGTCAGGTGAGTAGGGAGGTTGTTCCAATACAGTTACAGTATTTGCTTACTGGTTAAAACTCCTTCACACACACTGCCATGTGAGCTGGTGCATTGTTGGGATGCAAGAGCCATGAGTTGTTGGTGAAAAGTTCAGGTCATTTTCATCTTTTTCAAGTAGCCTTTTTGGCATTTGCGAATAGTCAACTTGGTTGGTTGGTTGTCCAGTTGGAACAAATTAATAATGAACAATCCCTATGATACCAGAAAAGGTTAGGGACATCATTTTGACTCTTGATTTGGACTGATGGAAATTTCTTGGTTGTGGAGAATTGGCTGACTTCATTGTGTACTTTGACACTTTGTTTCAGGGTCATATTAGTACACCCACGTTTCATCACCAGTGATAACACAGCCCTAAACATCATCTTGCTTCTCTAAAAGGTCTTGGCAAACTTCAGCTCTCCTTTGCTTTTGTTCATCAGTGAGCTCCTTCGGGACCACTTATGCACACACCTTTCTCATGCCAAGATTTTCAGTGAAGATTTTCCTAACTATTTCTCTTTTGATGTTTACTTGGTCTGCTATGTTTCTTACAATCAGCTGGCGATTTTGACGCACAATTCTACAAATTTTTGCAATGTTTTCCTCTGTTCTGCTCGTTACTGGCTGCCCTGGCCTGTCTTCATGAGTGACGCTTTCTCCTCTCAAAAAATGTTTAGTCCATTTGTACACTGCCATTTTGTTTATGGTATGATCCCCTTAAATTTGGACTAACATTTCCCTGATTTCACTTCCATTCTTGATGGGTTTAACGAGAAATTTAACATTTGTTCATTGCTCTAATTCAAGCCCCAACATTCTTGTGATGGCACACAAAAACATGTAACAACAATAAAGAATGCCCCTCAGCAAGACACTGCCACATGTTGACATGAGGACAGCAGCTGTGCGACACTGATATACCAAGGTTATGAACCCTTGCAGAGGTGTTTATACAGTGCTGCCAATGTAAGCATACAGTGGCAAGTTCATGAACTTAATTGTCAGACCTTGTACTCCTTCCAGTGTGGTCTATCAGAAGTATTCATGATCACCCCAAAGATGACAAAACAGTTATAAACAGGCATGCATGACTCTAAAGCAACTCCCTTCAGGATAATTCAATCATGCAGGAATAGTCTTCCCTCAGAACAAGTTGAAATTATCAAATTCCTAGGTACCTGTGAATACTTAAGACTCCTATCTACTCCTTCAAAAGTCAAGTGTTACACAGACAAAATAGAATACCTAAAGTATCTTAAAAACAAATGGAGAAATACAAAGCCTCTACTAAATGATAATCTTAAGGTTTCTGGTTTGGAATGTTCTCTCATACCAGGTAGCTGTGGGTTTTATTTATGTATGTATGTATGTATGTATGTATTTAATACACCTACTAAAAGGGGAAGTGGTATGATTGGCCTATTAAAGGAGAGACATTTCTAGAAATAATCTGTTGTCTACTCCTCACTTAAAATTGGAACCCATTAACTCTAATTCCCATCTTTATAAGAACATTAGATTTCAGGAATTATTGCATATAAGCTATAATTTTAAAGACAGAAGTTCCCAGAAAAGTCAGTAGCTTTGTAATGTAAGTACCTAATTTTTCTGAGCCATTAAGTTTAAGATTTTCCATCTGGAGGAAGAAATTAAGAGTCCGTTTGCAAGAGACTGGCCTAGGAGCAGGGATGAACTAACTGTAAGCACATATAAGGGATCTTATTGGTGTGACAGAAATGATCTGAAACTGTGGTGAAAGTTGCATACTTAGTAAATTTATTGAAAATCATAGAATTGCACATTCAAAATGAGTGGTATATAAATTAATACTTTGGTAACATTGTTTACCAAATATAAACCTCTTAAAACCATGTAATAAGCCTTTTAGTACATGTAAGGTATTACTCTTTTATTTTCCCTGTAAATTCTTTTTTTCTTATTACATCTTCATCCCTTTGGTATGAAATAATTTCTGTCTTATAATTTCAAAAAACAAAGAAACAAACAAACAGAAAAAGAACTACCCCTTCCCATAGTTCCCCTGTTTTTCATTATTTTGTTAAAATTGTTTTAATACTTAAAAGTAAAAACATAGAAAATAAAACTAGTTCTTTTCTCTAGAGCTGTATATTTAAGTAAGTGAGAAAAGTGCTTTCCTTATTCTTTCTTCTCTACCCTTTCACATTCCTAAATATATTTGCTTACTGGTAAGTTTGGGGGAACCCGGGTCTTTAGACTGTAGTTCCACTATTTGCTCTGTGCACCATGTTGGTTGTAATATGCTTTTGTTGTTGCTTCACATGGTAATCAGCACCAAAAGCAAGTCACTGGACAAGCCAATTTGCCAATGTCTCTACCCTTTAAGTATTTGGAATGGTCAGACCTTTGTGTATACTATGGGTATTAGACTTAAGAGATTAAATACCCTGTTTAATTTCTTATTATTTTTACAGCTCAAATCTAGTCCAACTGAAAGTGAAGAAAAGGAAGCCCAGTCCCAACTTATAAAATCTGATGAAATGCAGCGTTTGCGTTCACAAGCACTTGATGCTTTTGAAAACTCAGACTATGCTGCTGGTATAACCTTCCTTGATAAGATTTTAGAGGTAAGTTTCTTAGATTCTGCAGCTGACAAACCTAACACTTAAAAACATGTTATGTACCACAAGAAACTTAGACAGGATAAAATCAGTTCAGTCCTTGGACTTTGAGCTCTTAAGAGAAAGATGGTGTTTATATGGAACAAAATTTGGAACTAAAGTTTTCAGTAAGTGTACTGAATGTGCTTTGGAGTGGGAGTTACATATTTTTATACATTGCTTGCTTTGCTATTTTTGTTTTAATTTATTTTGGGGGTAGGGGAAGAAAACTTAGAGGTTAAATAAGGGGGCAGAAGATGAAAGAGTTGGTTAATAAAAGGGACAATAATGTTTTGAAGAAAAGAGTTTGGAGTGAAAGTTTCTAGGGAAAAAGGTAGATGAAGACTTGAAAGGAGGTTTCTAGATTGGGAAATCTAATTCTGCAGTGTCCTTGCCTCTAAAGGACTTAATGAAAATGGTTTCATAAGGAAGTCTACTAAAACATTCAAATAAAAGCAATCATAATTCATATTTATCATTTTCATACCACTTTGATGTTCAGTGTCCCTTAATTTTGGCAGTAAACTTGTGATATATGTAGAGTGGACACTTTGATATATACCTACATATATATTTTTTAAAGATTCATTGTTTTGACAGAAAGAAAGAGACAGAGACAAAGAAAAGGGGGAGGGCCCAGAGCAGTCTCCATAGATTGGCATAGTTTCATTCCACACAGGTGGGCGGGGGGTGGGGGTGGGGGTGCCGGGGGGGGGGGGGGAGAACCGGGTCGGGGTCTCCCGAATGGGAGGCATGCCCCTGAGAGCTGGGGGCTGAACCAGGGGCCTCCCTCCCACATGGGAAGCACAACCCCAGTTCAGCACATGGGTCTACACAGGCTGGGGCCGGGACACGATCCTCGGACTCCGGGGCTGCAAGGCAAGTGCTTAACCCACTGAGCCATTCCAGCATCCCTGACACTTTGACACTTTGTTATTTAGTAGAGGAAATAGTGTGATATGATTCAGTGGAATTCACATTTCACTAAATTATTTTGTAAATGCTTTATTAAGGAAAAGTAAATTAACAATTTTTACCTTCCAGTAGTTAGACTATCTATTCTGAACTAGCTTATTGTTCATGATATGTTGATTTTGATATCTTAATGTGTGTGAAAAATTGACATGACTTTACAGTGGTTCTAAGAAATATGTAAAAATACTTCCACGGGCCTCACTGGTTTGCTTTTGGGTTTATATTTTAAAGAATACTACTGCATTTACTAAACATTGTCAATTTTTCAATAAAATAGAAGAAATGATGAAGCATCAACCATCTCACATTGTTTCTATCTTTTCTTTTTGTGATATGAGGATTTAATTTAAAAGAAATGGCATTTTAGAAAAGTTTCATTTAGTTAGTAGAACAAAGGTACGGTATTTATAAATTTAGAACCCAGATTTTATCTTTTGATACTAGAAATTTAGAATTGTTGATTAAGTACAAAAATCTGTTTACAGAATATTGTCTCAAAATCAAGTATGTTCCATTGGAACAACCCATCTAGTAAATGGCATGTATTCTTATTTTCAAAGTTTTATAATTATATAATTGAAGAAGGTCAGAAAAGGGCCTTGTTAGTATATCTCTTTCCCCATTAGAATTTATTTAAGATGTCCTTGGAGAAATTATTTTGATACATCAAATTATTTTTTATCATATCTAAATTGTTATCAGACTTTTTAATGCTATTTACCATATAGAAGTTGTCATGTTAACTAAGTATGTTTTATGTTGATAACTATGTAGATAAAATATGTGGGATGCAAGTATAAATGTGCATAATTTACTGTTAAAGTCTAGTTCTTTTATTTCTGAAGGTTTGTGTTTGGGATGCAGAACTACGGGAACTTCGAGCTGAATGTTTTATAAAAGAAGGGGAACCTAGGAAAGCAATAAGTGACTTAAAGGCTGCATCAAAATTGAAGAATGATAATACTGAGGCTTTTTATAAGATCAGCACTTTGTACTATCAACTAGGAGATCATGAACTGTCCCTCAGGTCAGTTCTAGTGATGTAGACACATATCTTTTTCTTGTTGGCCATAGATAGTAATTCCATTTTTCTTTTAAATTTTAAAATAATAGCATATGATCAAAGTTATTTTTCTAGTCCATATCTATTTTTATATTTTGTGTTATTACTAAGTCATTCTACTTCCAGTTTATTTTCATGAAGTATGCTTATTAAAACAAATAAGGATATAATATGAGGGGGGACCCAAAAGAACCCAAAATTATCTTATGGAGGGCAGGCCCTTTGTAGTACAGGCTTCCCTCTCTGGGTGAGTGTTCTGGAAACCCATCGGCATCAGTGTACTAGCTGTCATAGTGAGAGGCTGTGAGAGGCTTCAGTCAATTTTTTTTTTAGAGACTTTTAACACATCTACCCATTTAATATTGAGTGATTTCTATGAACAATGAGCAGCATAACAATGCACTTACTCACACTGCACTGAGTGTTCAGCAGTTTTTGACTAAAATGGCATCCCATGCCCCATGCTCTCTATTCACTTGATCTTGCCCCTAGCTCCTTACTTTTTTTTGTATCCCCAGATGAAAACATTCCTGAAAGGGAAATGTTTTTCTGATTTGGCAGAAGCACTAAAAGGCATCAAAATTGACAAGTTCAAAAACTGTTTTGAGCAGTGGAAAAAGTGTCTCAATAGGTGTATTGCATCAAACGGAGAGTACTTTGGAGATTATTGAAGTTTAAACAGTTTTTTATAAAGTCTTTTTTTGGGTGGGGGGGCTCCTCCCTTGTATTTGAAGGAACAAAATGGAGTATTTAATGTATAACTCTACTTAAGCCATTTTAATTTGAATAAGTATATGCATGGTACAACATCCTATATAAAAGTATATTATTAAGCCATTATGTTCTGTTACAAAGAATAACTCTTACTGTGATTTCTGCATTTACTATGGAAAACTACTCATTGATTATTTTGACTTGGAGTGTTTTCTTCTTTTTAAATATGTGACCAGTGAAGTTCGTGAATGTCTTAAACTTGACCAGGATCATAAAAGGTGTTTTGCACACTATAAACAAGTAAAGAAACTTAATAAGCTGATTGAGTCAGCTGAAGAACTCATCAGAGATGGCAGGTAAAAATATGCTTATCTAGACTATCTAGCATCCTCTCCTGTGTCTTTTGTAGGCACAGACCAAGTGAAGTGCTTGCTTTTTTCTCCTTAGCTGTTGAGGATGGAGTATCCTAGATAGCACTGGGCCTTAGCAAAACTACCACAGCTGTGCTTTTTTTTTTTTTAAACAAGGCAGAATATAAATAGTAGTCTTACCAGAAATTTATTTATATTTCACCAAATATTTAGTGCATATCTTTTGTATCAAGCACTGACTACATACTGGAGGTGCAGAAATGCATATGAGTATAGTTTTTGGTCTTAGAAGCTTATAGTAGGTTAGTGTGGGAGAAAGACATATACATTGATTATTAAAAGGTAATGTGGTCTCTAGAGTGATAAGAGATGTATATAGAGTATACAGAGATTCTCCCACAGTGTAGGATTCTAGGTTAACAGTTAATTGGTTACAGTACCTGAAAAATATTGTACCTATTCTTTCTGGCTTCCCTGACTCCTGATGAGAAATCCATTGTCATTCTAATTGTTTTCCACCCTAAAATACGGTCCATTTTCCCTCTGGCTGCTTTTAATATTGTTTTTCTTGTCTTTAGTATTCATAAGTTTAATTATGATGTGTCTTGATGTAGATTTCCTTGCTTATTCTTTTGGGAGTTTAGTTTCTAAAATACATAGGTTTACGTCTTGTCAAATTTGGGAAGTTTCTAGCCATTATTTCTTAGAGTATTTTTTTGGCCCTGCCCATTCTCTGCTTTCCATCTTAGACTCTGATTGACATACGTGTTAGCTCTTTTGTTATAGTGCTGTAGGTCCCTGGAATCTGTTAATTTTTTCCAATTTGTTTTCTCTCTGTTCTTCAGATTTTGTAATTTCTTTTGCTCCAGTTCACTGCTTCTTTTGTCTGTCTCCTTCAGTCAGCTGTTAATCACATTCAGTGAGCTTTTCATTTCAGTTATTCTATTTTTAAGTTCTAAAAATGCCATTTGGTTATTCTCTAATATCTTCTCTTTCTTTGCTGAGCTTTTTCTATTTCTTTGTTGAGGCATTCAATTTTTTTTAATTTTTATTTACTTAAAGCATGTTTGTCATTGCTGCTTTAAAATTTTTTATGGCTGCTTTAAAATTTTAATCAGATAATTCTAACATCTCTCCTTTTGGTGTTGGAATTGGGTCTTTTCATTCAGTTTGAGATCTTACTATTTCTTGGTATGATCAGTTTTAAATTGAAACCTGAACATTTTTATTTTATGACTTTTTAATTTAAATCTTGTTTTGGCTGGTATATCTGACATTGTACCAGCTAAGTGGGAATAGGCACCAACTCATTACTGTCAAATAGAGGTAGAAGTTTCTCACTCAGCCTTTGTTGATACTTGCGGTATGGAGGCTTCTTGCTACTGCTTGGTGCATGTGAGAGTTTTGGGGTCTCTTTCCTGGCCATAGGTGAAAATCCTGACTCCCTACTTGGCCTTCTCTGATACCACCTTCGTAGAGGTATGGCCACATTTTTCCAGGTGTTTTGGCTTGGGAGAGCTGGCTTTTCTTTTTTAACCCATTGCCATTTCCAGGTTGCTGGCTCCCTCAGCTCCAAGTCTTAGGTTTAAGAAGCAAAAAAGAAACACAGGGAACTTACCACACTGTGTTTTCCCTCAGGCCCCAAAGTTCCTAGCCATCTTTTCTTCCCCTTTCTGAATGTTTTCATTCATATATATATATATATATATATATATATAAAATATATCTAGGATATTTACTTGTACCTAGGTGTACAAAGTGGGAAAAGCACATCTGTCCCACCTTCTCAGGAGATAGCTTTTTTTTTTTTTTTTTTAGGGCAGCAAAGGGGAGAGCCTGGAGAGCCTGGATTTGAACACTGGTCTCTTTGACTCCAAGCATGGGCTTTACTCACTCATCCACATGGCCTCCTGGTAGCTTTTTTAAAAAGAGTACAGTATTTTCTAATTGAACTTTTTATTTCGAGTTATTGTAGTTTTACGTGTAGTTGGAAGAAGTGAAGCAAGGTCTCACATACTCCTCAGTTTCCTATAGTTGTTTTACTATCCATTATTTCATTAAAGTGTATAGTGACAATAAAACCTTATTTCTATTTTTCTGAAAGTGTTCCATGTAAGTGAGATTTTAACAAGTTGGTTTACTCAGTTTCAAAATCATAAGCATTTTTCTTTAAAGACATCCATCATTTGGTTTGATTGGTACTCACAGGGATGCTTTGATTTATCCATATACATTTTCTGTGGTCATGTGTTTTATCTCCTAATTCTTAATTTCAGATAGTACCTTTTTTGCTACTATAGGTTGATAAGGTCAAAGCAGTGTTTGAAGGCATGTGATCAATCAGGTGAATTGATGAAGCAACTCATAGTGAAGAGTAGTGGACTCTTTCTCTGGCTCTGGAGGTAGAATTTCATTGTTACTCATCATGATTTGCACATTTAATAGGTACACGGATGCAACCAGCAAATATGAATCTGTCATGAAAATAGAGCCCAGTGTTTCTGAATATACAATTCGTTCAAAAGAAAGGATTTGCCACTGCTTTTCCAAGGTAATAATTGACTTGCTCCCAGAAATATAAAAACTTAATATATAGAATAACAACCATAAATCCTTTTTTCACATTTCCTTTTAGGATGAGAAACCTGTTGAAGCTATTCGAGTGTGTTCTGAAGTTTTACAGATGGAACCTGACAATGTAAATGCTCTGAAAGATCGAGCAGAGGCCTATTTAATAGAAGAAATGTATGATGAAGGTAAATGTATAAGGAATAGTACATTCAACATCCCTTTTTTTTTTAGAACTGATTTACCGGAACACCAGGAAATAGTAACAGTTTTAGAAAACTGGCAGAGAACTTCAAAATTATGCTTCCTTAGTTAGAACTTACACCATATAAGGAAAAAGTTCTGTTGAAACCAGTTCATTGGAATATAAAAATAAAAATTTTAGGCTTTCATTCCCTTTTTTTTTTTTTTTTAATATTTATTTATTTATTTTGACAGAGAGAGAGATAAACAGAGACAGAGAGAGAACTGAACTGGGGGAGCTCCCAGTTCAGCATATGGTTCCGCATGGGCCGGGGCCGGGACTCGATCTTCGGTCCCCAGCGCTGCAAAGTGAGCACTTAACCCACTGAGCCATCCCGGCTTCCCCTTTTTTTTTTTTTTTAATTTTTTTTTTTTTTTTTAGGCTTTCTTTCTTGTAGACAAGTTGTAAAAGATAAATAACAATGGGGAATTTAAATTATAGATTTCATATCATCCAGAGGTAATCACTATTAATTTTGGATTTATATCTTTCATGTTTTTGTTTTTATATATTAGTATGTATTCTATGGATGTATATATACATATTCCATGCATAAATACAGTGTACATATTATATATTCAGCATACATATATATGCCATATATCCCTAAATATAAAATGATCTTCTGTACCTCTAAGCTGTTTAATAACATGGTAGCTTCTTACCCTACTTTAAGTAGAAGTAACAGAGCTTCCTGTTAGATGTTGCCAGGACCTTGAATAAAGGCAATGCCCTATTTTTGGAAGCTAGAGTAATGTATATTTTTTGAGAACTTAGACTTTTTTTCATGTGACAATATGATGTACTCATTTAAATGAAATGATTTTTTAAAAGATGTGAGCCTTATAGCCCTTATTGTGGAGTTTTTATTTCAAATCAGGTAAGTCATTTTAAATTGAAAACAATGAAACTTGGTTTGTGGTATTCTTTTTGTTTTTCAACTAGGTGTTGAATATTTATCTAGTGAAAGAGTATGTGGTTATTAAAATATGTATTAAATTTTAATGTCATGCAAAAATAGTCATAAGTGGTAATTGTGGATAACATTTTAAATGCAGTAAGAATGCATCTGCAACAGTGATAAAACCTATCCTAAGAACAAGATAACTACACTTAAAATTAAGCAAGGTTTTAGGGCAAATTGATGATTCATTCTTTTACTGTTCTCCACAATTTGAATATAATTTTGCTTCTAAGTGGTTTCCTGAGAGTTACGACAGCTCTGGTTACTACTATTTGTGGGACATCTTTATAGTATTAATATAGTTTTTGAGGTCTCATTGAGGTTTGAAATGTATGCCATCAATGTAAGTTTTAATATTCATAAGAATGCTTCAGTAAGGCAGATAATCTACATGGAAGAGCCTATTAGTATACTTGTTGTTTTTCATTTTTGAGCTACTGTGTCTACTCGGTGAGATATCTCTAGGATTTGCATTCCAGTTAGTTTTTGGAATTCTTCATTAAAGTTACTTTTGTCATCTGTATATAAACTTTCAGCTCTAATTGTGAAATTAGAGAAGCTACAGAGAAAAAAAATGAAGTTAAATTTGTAGGCTGCTAAATACAATTTGAAAGATGCCTTTATAACTTGAGTGTCAAACTGACTTTTTTTTTTTAGGGAAACTTGACAGCTTAATTCTTGAAGAAAAAGGTGCTTAATACGAATTTAATAGATTGGTCTTTAAAGTTTTTTTTAAATTTCCAAATGGTCAAAAGCTGAGTGTTGGAGAAAGCATTAAGGAATAAAAATAGGGAAGGAGGTGTGGGAGAAGGTATAGCTGGAACAGAAGCCCACCTTTGCATTTCCCGAAGGTGATAAGACATTGGAGTAGAACAGAGGATAAGTTTGGATAGATGGAAGTAGGGCATAGACATGCTTTTGTTTTGGCTTTTTGCCAGTTAACAAGAGTGTGATTACTTATGACAAACAAGTGTGAGCTCAAATTGTGAAATGGCTTCTTAAAAGAAGAAGAAAAAAAAACACCCTCCGTATTTCTTACCATCTTAAGTAGAAACAGACTAAGTATATATATATATAGAACAAGGCCTATATTTGTGTCTGTCTACTCCAGTGCTTTGAATACAGTTGGTGATATTTCTTAACTGTTGATGGAGAAATTACAGCACAAGATTTAAAATTTTATAATCTGACAGGAACTTGAATTCTTTTTTATTTAGCACTATTTTATCTCTTTTCCATATAAACATTTCAACAAAATACATGTGTAGAGCACACTGACGTATCAGATTCACTTGAGAGTGCAGGTCACATTATGTCCTTACATACAGATTTAAACATAGTTTGTCTCATCACTATTTAAATCAGCTTAAAATATAGTGGTTAGGCTTGTCCTCAGAGTTCAAAGTTAGAAAGTAGTCTACTATAAGATGGAGTTACATGGATGGAAGTTTGACTTGAAATTGTTCAGTCCTCTATAATGTCAGAAATAGCTCACAGTTCTCTTACATTTTTGTGATAATAATAAGGCTTTAAGTATTTTTGGAAAAAAATTCCCTTTATGTCTAAGAGTGAATATGTATAAAACATAGTGGTAGATGACTTTATTTTCATTGTCTATATTATATTTTCATAGAAGGTAAACATTTCCCTCAACATATTATTAAGGAAAATTTCAAATATAGAGATGTTGAAAGAATTTTACAGTGAACACTCATGTCCTAACCATCTAGATTCTAAAATTAACGTTTTACTATGTCTTATCACATTTATCTGTCTCTCCATCTACCCATAAGTTCATCTTTATAATTTTAGATACTTTCAAAAAAAAGTCACTTTACCCAAAATATTTCAACTTGTATATTTTTAACTAGAATTTGTTTACTGTTTTCCTTTTTGGCGGGGAGTGGTGGTGGTGGTGGTGGTGGTGGTGGGTAATTTTAGACACAGTGAAATGCACAAATCTTAGGCATGTAAGTTCTGAATTCCAATATCTGTGCAAACTGTTAAAGAGAAAAGGTGTTCATGACATTTGTTAAATAAAGACCTTACAGAAGACTTTATTCAAGGAGAGTGGGAGGAGTAACACAGTATATAAGGACCATTGTAGTGGGGTCGTGCAATGAGAGATTAGGCTCAACTCTGACTCCAACAAGGATGAGTAGGGAATTATAACAGGGAGCAGGGTGGGGGTGACTGGATAAAAAATTACTAAGAAGAAACATCAGGGGAAAAGGGGGTGGTGGGTACTTGTCAGATAGATAGGCTCAACTGAACTCTTGCTGAAGGCAGGACAGGGAATGAGGAATTTGATCAGATAAGATACCAAGTTCAAATTTGGTCAGATACTGTGGGTGAGTTTTTAGCTAAATGGGGTTGGCAGGATTATTTCTCAAACTGGATTCTGTAAGGACAGAAAAGCTCAAGATTGAGCCTTAGTCAGAAAGAGAACTCAGAGGAACCTGACTAAAGTTTTGGTCAAGACTCAGTGTTTGTCCAACCCAAATTCCTAGAAAATATAAAATGTTATATTACCATCTTGTCCCTTACTAATGAGTCTCCATCCCACAATTCAGTGTTCTGATTTTCTCCAACATAGATTAGTTTTGCCAGTTCTAGATCTTCATATCAATAGAACCATTATGTCATTGATCGTTGAACAACACAGCTATAAACTGTGTGGGTTCACTTATACGCCGATTTTTTTTCTTCAGTAATTATTGTAAATTTATTCTCCTTCTGATGTTAACATTTTTTTTCTCTAGCTTACTCTATTGTTAGAATACAGTATATAGTATATGTAACATACCAAATATATATCAGTTGACTATATTATTAAGGCTTCCAATCAACCTTATAGGCTAGTTATGTTATTGGAAAGTCAAAATTTAAACGTGAATTTTTAATTACACGGGAAGTTGAAGCCCCTAACCCCTTTGTTGTTCAAGGGTCAGCTATAGTATTTCCTCTTTTGTATAAGCCTTCTTTTATTCAGCATGTTTTTGAGATTTATTCATGTTGTTACCTGCATAAGTAACTCATTCCTTTTTTGTTGCTGAAGAGCAAAAGTTGGCAAACTTTTTCTGTAAAGGATGAGTTGTAAAAATTATAGGCTCTGCACCATACAGACTGTATTGCTACTACTCAGATCTGCCACTGCAGTGCAAGAGTGGCCACTCAGTATAAATAGACATGACTGTGTTCTAATAAAACTTTAAAAACAGCTAGTGGGGTAGAAGCACTATTTTTTCTTTTCTACAAATATGAAGGAAAAGAAAGCATTCAGTATTTCACCACTATCCTATCCCTGAAGAGTATTCCATTTTATGACTATACAACACTTTGTTTATCCATTCTCATATTAATGGACACCTGGGCTGGTTTTATGAAAAAAGCTGCTCTGAACATTATTCTGCAAGTCCTTTTTAAGACAGGTTTTTGTTTATCTTCTATAAATATCTAGAAGTGGAATTGCTGAGTCAGGATAAGGTGCATGTTTAGTTTTGAAAAGCTATGCCCTTTTTTAAAAGCAATTTATATTTTTTACTCCCACAAATAAAGTCTGAGAGTTCCAGTTGCTCTATATCCTTGCAAACACTTGGTGGTGTCAATCTTTTAAATTTTATACATTTTGGTGTGTGTTAAATACCTCATTGTGGCTTTATTATGTGTTTTTGATGTCTAAGGTTGTTGAATACTTTTACATGTTCTGCTTGTTTATTAAATATCTTCCTTTGTGATGTATTCATATATTTACTTAACAAAGTGTTTTTTTTGTTATTGAATTGTAGTGGTTACATATATATTTGTGTTTTTCTCCTTTATTCTGTTAATGTGATAAATTACACTGATATTTCTAAGGTTAATTCAAGAATCTTCTTGGACATGATATCCTTTTTAGGTACTGCTGGATTTGCTAACATTTTAAGAAGTGTGCATCTGTGTTCATGAGATATATTGCTCTATAACTTCTTTTTTTGAATTATCTTTATCAGATTTTAGTGTTGAGAGGTTGTGCTGAACTCAAACAGAAATTATTCCCTTCTCTATTTTCTGAGAGAATTGTGTATGATTGGTGTTTTCTTCTTTAAAGTTTGAGAGAATTCACCAGCAGAAACCATTTTGGCCCTGGCGTTTCCTTTTTTTTTTAAGATTGTATTGTTTTTGAGAGGAAAGCGAGAGAAAGAAATAAGGGGGAAGCCCCAGAGCAATCTCTATAGTTGTACATCATTAGTTGTGACATGGTTTCATTCCACATAGGTGGATGTGGAGCCACACGGGAAGGGAACCAAACTGGGGCCCTCTACATGGGAGGCAAGCACCTTCCTCACTAGGCCATTCTGGCAGTTACCAGTTGTACCACAGTTCTGCATACCAGTTTCACAGACCAGGGTCAGGATTCGAACCGCAAATCTCATGGTTGGTTGCAAGGCAAGTGCTCAGACTGCTGAGCTATCCTGGCATTTCCTTAGGAAGGTTTTTTATGACAAATTAAGTTTAATTATAGGGCTAATCATATTTTGTTTAATCTTATTTTTATAAGTTCAGCCTTTCAAGGAATTTTTTCATCTACATTGCTGAATTTGTTGGCATGAAGTTTAGATTAGCTTATTCTCTTAATGCTAAGATCTGAAATGATTATTCCTCTTTCATTTCTAATAGTGATAATTTATATGTTCTATTTTTCCTCTTGATCAGTGTAGTTAAGAGTTTGGTCAAATTTGTTGGTCTTCTGAAAGAACTTACTTAGGGATTTGTTCATGTTTTCTAAGATCTCTCTCTCTTAAATCTCTTTACTTGTTCCTCTGACTGACTTTGGGTGTATTTTGTGCTTTTCCAGCTTCTTAAAGTTGAACTCTCATTGATTTTAGGCCTCTTTTTATTTTTAATATAAGCATTTGAAGTTCACATCTCACATTTTGTTTTATTTTCATTACCATTCAGTTAGAAATATATTCTAATTTCTCTTTGATGCATGGATTATTTAGATGTGTTTTGTTTAATTTTCAAACATTTGGTGTTTCCTGGGTACCTGATCATTGATTTCTAATTTAATTCCATTGTAGTCAGACAACATACCCTGATTTCCTTCCTTAAACTTAGATTTGTTTCCTTTTAAATTTCTGTAGACTTGTTTTATCATCCAGGATGGTCTCTATCTTGCTGAATGTTCTATGTGTACTTGAAAATAATATATATTCTGCAGTTGTTGGGCATAATGTTTTCTGTTTTCCCATCAGTTGCTGAGAGGGGAAAGTCGTTAGGATCTTTAATTACCTGTTGTAGAAATTGCAGACTTTCCTGTCTTTTCCTTTAACAGTGTCTAATTTTCCTTTATGCATTTTGAAGCTCTGCTATTAGGAGCCTACACATTTCTGACTTGTTAAATTCTCCTGGTGAACACCTCTTCCCTCTTACACTTCTATCAGTTCCAGAAGGGGAAAATTACAATAGTCTCAAAAAATATTTCAGGAAAAATGATCTTAACCTGGATTTTTATGTCTAGCAAACTATTTGGGGTAGTTTTAAAATAATTATTTGGAAATTTTAAGTGTTGTAGGATCTCCGTGCTGCTTTATTAGGAGGTAGCTTTTTGACAAATTTCTCTATGCCAATTGTTCTAGTTACCGGTAGGTTTTCTGTCTCTTCTGGGTTCAGTTTGAGGTACCTTTTTTGAGTTTTCAAATTTATTTGTACAGAATTGAGTGAAATCTCATTATTTTAACTTCTCATTTTTTAATATTTGAGCTTGCTTATTTTTCTTGATTATGTTAGAGGTGTTCACTGATTTTTGCCAAGAAATAAGCTTTTTTTATCAGATGATTTTTTCTATTTGATTACTTTTTGTTTTTGTCCTGCAGTCCACCTTCAGTTTTTTCCCTAACCTTGAATCATGTGATTACTTAATTTGTCTCCTGTAATTTTTACTAAACCCTTAAGGCTAGGAATTATCCTGTTAACTCTACTTGTGCTGTGTCTTATTGGTTCTGAAAGGAAGTGTTTTCATTATTTTCTAGATATTTTACAATTTATATTTTTATATTTCTTTAAGAGTTGGTAAGTTTAAAAGTTTTTAGGTGGAAAACTTTTGATTTATTAATTTCTAGTGTTATAATGTGCTCAGAGAATGTTTTAATTTCATTGTTTGAGAAAGAGAGAGAGAGAGAGGGAAAGAGAGAGAGAAGAGGGGTAGGACCCAGAGCAGTCTCCAAGTTGTGCATTATTAGTTGTAACATGGTTTCATTCCACACAGGTGGGTGTGGGGATGTGCAGGGCGGGAACAGAACTGAACTGGGGCCTCCTGCATGGGAGGTGAGAACCTTCACCACACAGCCATCCCCACAGTTACTAGTTGTAGTGCAGTTCAGCATATGGTTTGCACGGGCAGGGGCCAGGAATTGAACCCTGGACCTTGGGATTGTGTGGTAACTGCTCAATCATTGAGCTATCCCTGCATCCCAGAGAGAGAATGTTTTCAGTACTTCCAATTTTTGGAATTTATTACTGTTTTGTTGTTGTTGTTTTTAACTAAAATGGCTGACTTTATGAGTCACAGGGATTTGAAAGTAGCTGAATGCTTTTGTTTCTAGGAGAGTTTGACACATCAGTCAATCTGCCTTATAATATGGGTATGCCTGTATGGCTTAGTGCTTGCGTTGCAATCATTGTTAAGTGCTCTCTCCTATTTTTTCATTTTTTAATGTTTTTTTGACCTAAATTGTAATTATCAGATGTTAAGATTGTGAACCAAACTTTATTTGTATTTGCCTGGTGAACCTTTGACCATACCTTTCTTTAATTAAATGTATTGGGGTGACATTGGTCAAATTATATAGGCTTCACAATACATTATCTATATATTTCATTGTGTGTATATGCCGACCAAAGTCAGATCACCCTTCGTCACCATGTATTTGACCAGCTTTATCCTCTTATTTTGAAAATTTTGGAATCACTTTGTTTCAGCTGTGTCTTGCATAGAGTTGGGTTTTGCTTTGTGATCCAATATGAAATTATTTTAAATAGGTGAGGTAAGCACATTTACTCTCATTTATATGACAGATATGGATCTGAACTCTGGCATTCTATTTTGCGGAGAATTTTTGCTGTTTGCCCTGTATTATTTTGTGTACTATTCTGAAATATAGGAAGGTTTATCATTTTCTTCTTGGTTATTTTTATAGTTTTTTTTTTTTTTAATTTATTTGAAGTAGTTTTTTTTTTTTTTAATATCTTTTTATATTTATAGAGAGTAATTATTTTATCTTCAGTGCATATTTATTTTTATTTTACTTTTGACAGATAGAGAGACAGAGACAGCTAGAGAACCGAACTGTGGGAACTCCCCAGTTCAGCATGTGGGTCCGCCTGGGCCGGAGCCGGGATTCGATCCTCGGTCCTTGGGGCCTCAAAGCGAGCGCTCAACCTGCTGAGCCGTCCCGGCTTTCCCTATTTTTATAGTTTTAACATAGACCTCTTTCTGTGAGCAGTGTATGCTAGTTTCCTACAAAATTAGCATATTTCTTCCTCTTCTTTCCTTTTCTTCTACCACTTAATACTTGTTAATGAATATTTCTCTAGTATTTGCCTTTGCCTTCCCAGTGGGTGATGTTTTCTGATTGCTTTAGCTGTCATTGGTGGGAATAATGAACTAACTTTCTCATCTTCTCTCTTTCTCCCACTTTTTGTTAGCTCTATGCTTTTTGTCTTGTCTTGGCACACATTGTTACTATCACTCCCTGTATCTAGTCTTGGTTTTACATTAAATATATTCAATATGTGCCGTCCTTCGGTTAGCTATGATTTCTCTAGACTTTTCCTGGTGAGTTCATCCTATAGCAGTTTCCTCAATGGTCTCCTGGGAAAACTTTTTCCTGATTTCTTCTATGTTCAAAGCTGTTTGTACCTTTTATACTGGAAGGATAGCCTGGCTATATACGAGCCTTTGTTCCATTCTTTTCAGTCACTGGATTTTGCTAATGGAATATCCAGGGCCAGGTTTTTTGTTTTTGGTCTGGCTGTCCAAAGAGCCCTTATCTTTCAAGTTAATTATAACTTGAAATTATAAGTGTTAATTATACTAGGATATACCTTAATGTTGATCATTCTCATCCATTTTGCCCTGGTACTTAGTGTGCCTTTTGAATATATAGATTTCTCTTTTATTTTAGGAAAGTTTTCTTTAAATCTATGTTGTTTTGTTCTATTCAATTGGTTTGGTTTTCTGCTTTAATGGTCAAATTATGTATAGGTTGTATTCTCTTTGCTTGTCATGTATAGCTACAAGTTTTCCTAGTTCTTTTAAACTCTCTATTTCCATTTCATTTTGTTGGGCCCTTATTTTTTTCCCATAAACTTCTCCTTTGTGCTCATTTCATCTTCACTACTGTGATAAATTTTTTTAATTTTGAGTTTTGACTACTCATTTTTATCTCCTCCTTGTTTTACTCTTTGCTGAGTTCTTATTCTACATTGTGATTACCCTTAATAGAGGTGATTGAATTAAGTTTTAAAAATTCATGCTGTGATTTTTGCTCAGAATTTTCATATATTCTTTGCCTATTGTTCTTCTGATGCATGTTCATTAGGTAAGTTTTGGTGTTTTTTCCTGTTAATGTAAAATTGTCTTTGGATTGATGTTTTACCATTAAAAAAAAAGTTATCACAAAATGACTTGAATTACCCTTTTCTAGATACCTGTGGGAAAGTCCTTTGGGGGGCTGTTTGTATGGGGGTACGGGAGGGGACAGGGCAGCCTTCTGTATGTATTATTTGCAATACTCTCTGTTTCATTGTTTCCACAGACATTCTACTTCCTGCTAAAATGGCCTTTCTGTATAGTCCTGCCCTGCTTCTCTGAACCAAACCATGTCCAGGAGTTTTGCTGCGCCAAAGTGGTGTATCTTTTGCAATTCAGAATGAGCTCCTCATCATCAGAGAGCAGCACATAGTTGATTTCTTTCCTGCGATGTGCTGCCTAGGATTATCTGTTATTCTTACTCATTGTAGACCATTCTTTTCTGTCTTCTCCCTAGTAAGGTCACTGTTTTATCTCTATGTCTCCTCTAGATGTAGTGGTTCTTGTAAATCACACTTGTCCAACCCACAGCCCACATGTGACCCAGAACTGCTTTGAATGTTGCCCAACACATATTCGTAAAGTTTCTTAAAACATGAGATTATTTTGTGACTTTTATAGATCATGTATCATTAGTGTTACTGTATTTTATGTGTGGCCCAAGACATTTCTTCTTCAAATGTGGCCTGGGGAAGCCAGAAGGTTGAATACCTCTGCTGTAAGATACAGGAGCCCATACTCATACAAAGTGGTTTTTGCTGGCATTTTCTGTGATCTCTTGCCACTGGACCTTTCTGTTTGCTTCCCCATCTCATTTTGGATTCATGGATATTAGCTAATTTTAGCAGTCCTTGTACAGTTTCTTTGAAATGTTTTGCTGAAACTGGAACTGCCCCTTCCCCCATTAACCTTGTTTTGTATGATATCTAGGATGAGAGTTTGTGTTCATGGGCATATTTATCTTGGAAGTATGATGCACTATTTAAAAGGCTACGGTCCTAGTTTATAGACTTTTAGGGAATAGGGAAGACTTTTAGGAAATGGGAAGAGCTGTTATAAAACTATTACAGATGTTAAAGTGTATTATGGACTGTATCATAGTGGTAACTGTGGAAATGGTAAAAAGTAGTTAAATTCGGTTGAAGAAATTTGGTTGAAGGGAAGCTGATTTGCGATTTGCTAATAGATTGGTGGAATGAGAGAGAAAGGTCATTTGCACCTCTGCATATTTGTCTTTTGAAAGCCTTGCTGTATTGTGGAGCTCACTGAAGACTTTAGGAGGGTGGGACCTGTTCATAGGAAGACTTCCCTGATAGCACTTGTCATCTTGTCCAGGTGCCAAAATGAGCAAAGTATTTCAGTTACTTCTCTGGTGGAGTCCTTTGGTGTATGTAAATTCTGGATGGATCTGCTTTTCCTTTATTTGTTCTAGGTCTGTCATAGAGGTCTTGCATGTTATGGGCTTAGGTCTACATCTCTTCCTGGTCCCAGCAGCTATATTAAGGGACCTCCAGATACACATCTTCGATTCTTCTTAGAGGCTAGTTCTGGGTCCCCAGTGGGGTTGATGCTATAGCTGCTCCACGAGCAAGGGAAAGGCCTGCCCATTCATTCTTTAGTCATCTCATGAACTGTCTTGATGTATGCCTTGAAGCTACTCTTGCTTGGTAAACTGAGGGTTCTTGGCCAAAAAGAATGGCTTCCAAATCTCTTAGGGCCTCTTTCAATGTGTATTTGAATTGTGGCCCTTTCTACTTAGATTTATTCCTTGTTAACATGATCCCATTTGTGTTCTCTCAGAAATTTATCAGAATTTGTCTGCTGTTTTCAGTACTGCTAGCGTTAATTTTTATTTCTGTCATTTTGGTGGGGTAGTGGGGTAGAGGGCAGGCAACAAACTCCTGTGCTTAGTGTTTACATGGCTCCTTAAGAATTGAGTGAGGGGAATACAGAAGTAAAAGAGCGGGAAGGAGAAAATGTTTTAGATTCAGAGGTTATAAAGTGAATTGACTAATATGTAATATACTGTTTATTCAGGGCCTTAATCTTTCCGGCCTATTCTACTTTTACAGCTGCTCAGTATGGTATGAGATAAACATACTTGTGTGTCATTTACCTTTCTTTTAAGATACCTTTTGAGAATGTAATCTGAAATATAATTTTATATTATTTTTCTAGTTTATGTCCATGGGAAATCGTGTACCATCCATATAGTTTCTAATCCATTACCAATCTGTAACTACATGATTTTAACAAACTATCATCCATATAGAGTTCCTAATTAGCTACCAATCTTTAACTATGCAAATTAAACAACCTTTAATTTTATATTGTTCTGGGGGAAAAAAATGTATCTACCGTAAATTTTAATAAAAGATAGGACATAGAAGACAGATTTCTAGGCGATACTCTGGTGGTTTTGAATGTGGAGTTTGCATAAGTAGCAAAATTCTATAAATTGAAACATTTCTTGCATTAAATTTCTTCAAATTTCCTTACTAGGCTGTGATATCAAGTGCTATGAATATTAACTACAAAGTTAAACCTTACTACCATTTGTGATGGTTTTGTGTACTAAATTGAAAAGGTATTTTTTGATGTTGCTGTGGGTTGGGATGTCTGGCCAGGGAAAACTTTGAGAAAAATTTGTGTTGGTGGATGGGACTCAGCATATAGTTGTACTCAGGTCTAAGATTTATTCCACTGGAAAAGGTGCAAAGTTAAGATCAGCAGAGGGAAAAGGCTCATGGAGTAAAGTTTAGAGGAAACCAGGTGGAAGAGTCCAGTGTCTCTTTCTGTGGAATCATATAGCACAAGTTAATTCCTCATCATATGTGAAGTGTTGTTAGAGACCCAGTGTGCAGCATTTTTGTTGGGGGCTGATGGCATAGGCACCTTCTGCCTAGTTCATACTAAAATTTCAGACTTCCAGAAAGGAAAGATGTTTAGCATAAACTACATTGTTTGTAGAGTTCTGCCCAGTGAGCCGTTCTTATCAGGGAATGTTGGGAACACTCTTGATATCCAAGTTGCCAGCAAGTTTTTCTAAAGATAGTCTCAAGTCTGCTGTGTTGACTCTTTCCTGCATGACATTAGCGATTTGGCTGCCTTATATTTTCTGAATACCGTATTGTCTGGCGTATAAGACGACCCCCTAATTTTACAGTTAAAACATAGGTTTAGGCCTATATTCACTGTATAAGACTACAGCCAGTCTTATACAGTGAATATAGGCCTAAACCTATGTTTTAACTGTAAAATTAGGGGGTCGTCTTATACGCCCGGTCGTCTTATACGCCGGAAAATATGGTATTTTAAGTAATCTAAAACCAAAGATACAGTGTGGATTGTTAGCAGACTTCCCACACTAGGGCTGTATGTGGTTTTGATTGATACTTAAAAATCAGCTTGGAATAGTTTGTGTTGAAACCTGTGGGTGACTTAGTGATTCTGGTTGCTGATTGTTCCTCTTGCTCCATTTCTAAGCCTCTAATTCTGCTGTACTGCGGCCTCTGTACCTGACCATGCAGATTTTCTTTGCCATAATTTTCTATATAACATTCACTTTCTTACTGAGGGTAAGAATGCTTTGTATGAAATGCTGTGATTAAAACATCTGAAAGGTGTGGGAGGATGGGCAAATAGAGCAGTGGATTTTACTGACTTGGAATAATAAACTATTAAATTCAGCCTTCATAGTGCCTTTTAATAAATTTGGGAACAACATTACTAAGGTAGTATCACTTCTAGGCTCAGGAATAATGGCAAAAGAATGAAGGGGCTCTGGATGATGATTTCATTGTTAATTTTGCAGGATTCCTCTTAACAGTATTATCTTAAACCTATTTTGACAGCTATTCAGGATTATGAAACTGCTCAGGAACACAATGAAAATGATCAGCAAATTCGAGAAGGTCTAGAGAAAGCACAGAGACTATTGAAACAGTCACAGAAACGAGATTATTACAAAATCTTGGGAGTAAAAAGGTGAGTTATTAAAGTATACATTATTTTAATCAACTGTTTTGTTTTTTTTTTTAAAGATTTATTTTATTGATTTTTGACAGAGGCAGAGAGAGACAGAGAGAAGTGGGAGGGCCCAGAGCAGTCTCCATAGTTGACATTGGTTTTCCATATAGTTTCACTCCACAGGCGGGCACAGGGCAGGAACTGGGCCGGGAGCCTCCAGCATAGGTCCCGGCAAGAACTGAACTGGGGGCACACCCCAGTTCAGCATGTGGGTCCGCATGGGCCGGGGCCGGGATTCGATCCTCGGTCCTCAGGGCTTCAAAGCGAGCGCTTTACCCGCTGAGCCATCCCAGCTTTCCCAATCAACTGTTTTAAAGCTTATCATTGCTCCTCATTTTTTCTCTCTTGGATTCATTTCCTTATGTAAGTTCAGTCATAGATTAAACTCTTAACATCATAAAACTATTGTAAATATGTTAGTTTTCTTTGGTAGAGCATAGAAATGTAATAATGGAGAATTAGCAGTTATTGACAAAGATAGGACACTAGTATGAAGAGACTGTTTTAAGGGTAATGAGGTAGGAGTGAGGTTTCTTTTGGTGGGGAAAAGATTTCTCTAGGCCTAAAATAAAGTGGAACTTTTAGAATCAACTTGCAGGTGCTGAGTTTTAATTTCTCAACATGTGCTCTGAGACCCACCTTCCCTGAACAAATATCAGTCTTCTGATTTAAAGAGTTGAAGTCTGCTTTAATACCAAGAATTAAAATCATGGTAGATTGGGAATTCAAAAAGTTTAAAAATGAGTCTATATGTGGTTTTTTTTAAAGTGGAAATTGTAAAGATCAGGAGTACTTCATTCCCAGTGAGATTCTAATCTTCGTGAACAAGCACGTATGGAAGCCTGCCCAGCTTTAATTATCTTCCAGGGCTGTATGTCGGATGTTTAGCCTGTGACACCACTAGTACTCTTAGGAAAACCAGGTTGCTAGTGGGATCTTAATAGTCTTGCTTATTTTTTCTGGCAGCATGTTGGGTATTTAACTAAAAATTAATAACCAATTTTAATACCCTTCAGAAATGCCAAAAAGCAAGAAATCATTAAAGCATACCGAAAATTAGCACTGCAGTGGCACCCAGATAACTTCCAGAATGAAGAAGAAAAGAAGAAAGCTGAGAAAAAGTTCATTGATATAGCAGCTGCTAAAGAAGTCCTCTCTGATCCAGGTATTGCTTGTCTTTAATGGCTTCTGTTTTCCTGAAATGGCTGAATCGATGACTGAAGGCTTACTTGGCCCTCTTCCTTTGCCCATCTTAGAAGCAGTGTTGGAGTGATGGTAGGCAGCTCCGGGCCTGGTAACTGGTCCCAGCCTTGCAGTTTCATGTGTACCGTTGTATTTGCAGTACAGTGGAAAGGCCAACAAATGTGGAATCAATAGGTCTGAGTTTGACTCTTATCTCTACTTGAAAAAAATTACTAATACTTTTTGGTCCTCCATTCTTTTCACCTGTGATATGAAAGCACAGCAGTGAAGGGGA
>PVKE010019037.1:2500-28891 GCA_004027555.1 Craseonycteris thonglongyai | reverse complement strand
CTTCAGTGCATAGTTATTTCTATTTTACTTTTTGACAGATAGAGAGAGAGACAGAGACAGAGACAGTTAGAGAACCGAACTGTGGGAACTCCCCAGCTCAGCATGTGGGTCCTGCCTGGGCCGGAGCCGGGATTCGATCCTCGGTCCTCGTGGCCTCAAAGCGAGCGCTCAACCCGCTGAGCCGTCCCGGCTTTCCCCTGCTTTTGTCTTAAAACAAGGCTTTTAGTGTGTGTTCCACTACAGCTGCAGTTAAAAGTTGGCACAGAACTTTACCATTCTACCCTATCAAATCATAGTTGATTTAATATAAATTATTTTCAAGTTAAACTCTTTTATTTTGCATAATAGTTCCTGAAGGCAGTGAGACTGCCAGTCATTCTTTATATTTTTATAATGTAACTCCTTTAGCTTTTACATATTAATAGACTTTTTGTTTGACAGAGAGAGAGAGAGAGAGATATGGAGGGAAGAGAGAAACAGAGATGAGAGAGAGACAAAGAGAACAAATGAGAAGGGCCCACAGCAGTCTCCATAGTTGTCTGTCATCAGTCTTGGACATAGTTTCATTCCACAGTTCAGTGTGGGACCAACCAGGTTTGGAACAAGGCAGGGGGCTTCCAGTATGGGAAATACATACCCGTGTAAGCCAGGGACCTTCTACATGAGAGGCATGCCCCAGGCAAAGGCTGAATCGAGGGCTTCCCACCTGTCAAGCTCACACTGGAGGGAAATGAAATGGAGTGGGAAGCACACCCTAGTTCAGCATATGAAACATCACGGGCGGTGATTAGGACTGGGACTGCATCCTCGGACCCGGGGGCTACAATGCAAGTGCTCAAATACTGAGTCATCCCTGCTTTTCCCAGTTCGAATCTTTAAAGCAAGAAAAGTGAAAGTGTGATATGTCATTGAAACAGGAATATTGTGTTTCTTGCTGTTTCTCTGGCCATTTGAGATTCTTTGTCTTGTGCACTGGAAGAATGAGGACATGGACTCCACAAGAAAGGTTAAGCAGAAGTTTATTGGAAAGAAGAAAAGCTCTAGGGCGCACCTGAAAGTGGAATGCCTGCTGAAAGAAGGAAAGCAAAAAGTTATCTAATGAGAGGGGCACCTGAAAGTGGAATGCCCACTTTAAGCTGTAAGAAGGAAAGCTCTCTGACAAGAGGGGGCATCTGAAAGTGGAATGCCCCTAGACTTCTAACTAATATTTTTCATCAAGAAATAGTTGGCTCCATTTTGCTTTAACACGTTAAGTGCCCAGGCTATTTTGTCTTGCTTACCGCTTGGCCCGTTATATCAGGTTTCACCAAAATGCTGGCGACCGGAGATCTGTTTAGGATGCGATAAGGCCGAATGTTTATAGAATATATTTACTGTGTGAATATTTATTATTTACCACAATTTGTACAATGTATTATTTTAACTTTTCTATTTTATTGTTTTTGACAGAGAGAGAGATACATACAGAGACAGAGAGAGAACTGAACTGGGGGAACTCCCCAGTTCAGCACATGGGTCTGCACGGGCCGGGGATTCGATCCTCTGTCCCGGCGCTGCAAAGTGAGTGCTTAACCCACTGAGCCATCCCGGCTTCCCCCAATGTATTATTTTAGAAATGCCTTATATTCAGTCAGTTGTCTGCGATTCTTGTTCCAGTGCAGAAAAAGATTTTTTTTTACCTGTGAACGTGAAAATGTCCCCTAAACGGGGAGAAATTATAGCGAAGGAAAACAAAAAAAGAATAACCATTTTATTTATTTATTATTTATTTTTATTGTTTTTGACAGAGAGAGATATACAGAGACAGAGACATAGAGAAGGGGGAGGGCCCAGAACAGTCTCCATAGTTGCACATCATTGGTTTTTCCATAGTTTCATTCCACAGGTGGGCGAGGGGCTGCACAGGGCAGGAACTGGGCCAGGGTCTTCACTCTGGTGAGAACTGAACTGGGGGCACTCCCCAGTTTAGCATATGGGTCCACACAGGCCGGGGCTGGGATTCGATCCTTGGTCCCCAGGGCTGCAAAGTGAGCGCCCAACCCACTGAACCATCCCGGCTTCCCCCGAAATAACCATTTTAAAATGGAAAGACAAGTGGGACATCTTATTTAAAATTTATTAATAGAATATAATTTTTAAAATATTATATTATCAGTTAACGTATAATACCGCGGCCTGCACGAAAAGTACCGTATTTTCCGGCGTATAAGACGACCGGGCGTATAAGACGACCCCCTAATTTTACAGTTAAAACATAGGTTTAGTCCTATATTCACTGTATAAGACTACCTCCCACTTGCGAGGCTGTAGTCTTATACAGCGAATATAGGCCTAAACCTATGTTTTAACTGTAAAATTAGGGGGTCGTCTTATACGCCGGAAAATACGGTATATTGTCAGTCACCGATGACTTGACGCATACGGAAAGTTCAAGTCACCGGTGATTGACATGGCGCTTAATGTGTTAAGTATGACATCTGTTGTGGTAGAGAATTATGAGATCTGTTTAACAACTGGTTTCATTTATTCTGCTTTTTTTCTTTTTTTTTTTTTTTAAATATCTCAAATCCATGTGATTCTTAGCTTTGGAGGGTATGGATGTATGATGGGCAAAGATAGTTTCTTGTGTCAGTTTTTCTGTTTATTTTAAATTCTTTCATGGCCTTGCTATTTTTTTGTCCAATTTCTTGATCTCATTTATTTATTTATCTACTTATTTTTATTTTTAAAGATTTATTTATTGTTTTTGACAGAGAGAGAGATACAGAGACAGAGACAGAGAGAAGGGGGAGGGCCCAGAACAGTCTCCATAGTTGCACATCATCGGTTTTTCCACATAGTTTCATTCCACAGATGGGCTTGGGGCTGCACAGGGCAGGAACTGGGCTGGGGTCTTGCCCCGGTGAGAACCGAACTGGGGGCACTCCCCAGTTCAGCATATGTGTCAGCATGGCTGGGGCCGGGATTCAATCCTCGGTCCCTGGGGCTGCAAAGTGAGAGCCTAAGCCACTGAGCCATCCCGGTTTCCCCTATCTCATTGATTTACCAAGTGAATTTCTTTGCTGCTTTGTTTTTTTTTCCTCTGAGGGTCAATCATTAGAAAACACAGAGTAGGAGATGCTTTTAGAACAGGGGCCCTGGCAGGGCCTGTTCGGAACTAGTCTTCATAGCAGGAGGTGAGCAGCATCCAAAAGAGTGAAGCTTCATCTGTATTTACAGCTGCTCCCCCTTGCTTGAATTACTTGCCTGAGCTCCTCCTCTGTAAGATCAGTGACAGCATTAGATTCTTGTAGGAGGTCGAACCCTATTGGTTTAAAAAAAAAATAAATAAATAAAAAAAAAAAATATATATATATATATATATATATATTTATTTATTTATTTTGACAGAGAGAGAGAGATACAGAGACAGAGACAGAGAGAGAACTGACCTGGGGGAGCTCCCAGTTCAGAATATGGTTCCGCACGGGCCGGGGCTGGGATTCGATCCTCGGTCCCCGGCGCTGCAAAGTAAGCGCTTAACCCACTGAGCCATCCCGGCTTCCCCCGAACCCTATTGTGAACTGCACATGTCAGGGATCTACATCTAGGTTGCTTGTTCCTTTTGAGAATATAATGCCTGATGATCTGAGGTGGAGCTGAGGCGGTGATGTTAGCACTGGGGAGTGGCTACAGATACAAATTAGGAGAGAGGTTTGCACAGAGACAATAAATCAGTGAGTGTTAAGTGACAGTTAAACTGTATCTGGTGCTTAAAACATCCCCAAAACATCTCTGTCGGCCCCCATCTGTCCATGGAAAATTTGTTCATAAAACTGGTCCCTGGTGCCAGAAAGGTTGGGGACTGCTACCTTAGAACATCAAGAACACTAATTTTGCTTCACAATTTTGCTGTTGTGGAGCAAGTTGAAATTTTATTATGTTACTAGAATAAATTGTTGATCAAGTCAGCAGTTAGTGATGAGTTTTAACAAGTTCAACCCCATTCCTTTAAAAAGAACTATCTTTTTAAATAACTCCTGGTAATGATCTTAATGTACTGAGACTGCTTTGGTATAGAACCTCCTTGGAATTCCTGCATTATCTGAAAGCATAATATCAGTGAGACTAGAGATCAGAAAGTGAGAGTTCCTATTTCATGATGTGCATTACAGAAAAGTTTAAATGAAACAGAAAGCTTAAAGTATAGCTGTTAACTTTTTGTAGTTTTGAATTCATTCAATAATCTGATTGAAGGAATAAAATAAAGGTGTGTTTCGTTTTTAGAAAACTCCATACTGGTAATTTTATTTGTCATATACTCAGTTTTCCTTAATAGGAGCTTCTTTATCAGATTTACCTAACACTTTTACAGAAACTCTTCAATAATAATATTTTAAGATAAAGGATATGTATTACTTTGTTCTAGAAATAATGAATCTATTTTCTGTTCTCCCCCCCCCCCCCCCAAAAGCCACATCAAACCAAACTTAATCTTTGTGCCTGGCAGTGACCTTCAGATTATAGCATACTCTATTTTATAACTCTATAGTTCTTAATATGTAGTTGAAACAATTTTTTTAAAGGTTTATTTTTATTGTTTTTGACAGAGAGAGAGAAAGATACAGAGACCCAGAGACAGAGAGAAGGGGGAGGGCCCAGAACAGTCTCCATAGTTGCACATCATTGGTTTTTCTACATAGTTTCATTCCACAGGTGGACAGGAGGCTGCACAGGGCAGGAACTGGGCTGAGGGTCTCACCCCGGTGAGAACCAAACTGGGGGGCACTCCCCAGTTCAGCATATGGGTCTGCACGGGCCGGGGCTGGGGCCGGGATTCGATCCTCGGTCCCTGGGGCTGCAAATGAGTGCTTAACCCACTGAGCCATCCTGGCTTCCCCATATTTTTTTTAAAGACAAGATGAATTTAGAGATTTATTTTTATTGTTCTTTTGATAGAGAAAAAGACAGACAGAGAGAGACAGAAGGGGGAGAGCCCAGAGCAGTCTCCATAGTTGACAGAGTTCGTTTTCCATATAGTTTCACTCCACAGGTGGGTGTGGGGCTGCGCAGGGCAGGAACTGGGCCAGGAGCCTCCTGCATAGACCCCAGCAAGAACTAAACTGGGGGCACACCCTAGTTCAGCATGTGGTTCTACCTGGGTCAGAGCTGGGATTTGATCCTTGGTCTCCAGGGCTGCAAAGCGAGCGCTTAACCTGCTGAGCCATCCCAGCTTCCCCAGTAATGCCATTTTTAAAGCTATTGTATGATGAGTCTTTCAGTCAAGAATTTCTTATTTTCAAATTTTTCTTCAGACACTTTTTTTTTTTGACAGAAAGAGAGAGATACAGAGAGAGATACAGATACAGCGAGAGAACCGAACTGGGGGAGCTCCCAGTTCAGCACATGGTTCTGCACGGACCGGGGCCGGATTTGATCCCCAGTCCCCGGTGCTACAAAGTGAGCGCTTAACCCATTGAGCTATCCCGGCTTTTCCTCTTCAGACACTTTGAGAAGACCTCTTAGGGCTTTTAGCTGTAACCTTTTCTGGAAGCTGAAGTTATCTTGAATGTTGGGTGAACAGACTGAGGCAACACTATAAATGGAAACATAGTTAAAGTTCAGTACTTCGAGGCACTAAATGTAATTTTTGTGTACTCCTCCCCCAAACCCCTGCAAAGACAGCACCTCAGTATTTTATAGAATATGCTTTTACCATTATATTAAGTTTATTTCAAGATGCATATTTATCTAGTTTTTAACTTCTGAAATTGGGATATGTCTTAGAATCCATGAAGTCTAACAGTTGCCATCAGTCTGGTGACTATTGTAAGACTTCATGGATTTTAGTTGTGAGAGAACCTTGCATTGAAATCTGATAAATTTTAAATGCCAGAATCAGTGTCTTAAATTTGATAAAAATAAGGGTTATTCTTGAACAAAGGATTTGGGCCTTAATACTTGCTTCGCAACATGCTGATTCCTCTTTTGCACAGATTTGTGTTAGTAAACAGAACTTACGGTACTGAATACTCAAAGGCAAAGCACTATAGGAAGAGTCACTGCCTTATAGATTAATAAGGGAAATTATAAGGACATTAGTAACCTTAGAGCGTTTATGAATGATCTTCATAAAACTCTTTGTGTAGACCTCAGAATACATAAATGTGAGCTGTAGGTGTTAATGATGCAGTTGTATATGGTAATTAAAAATCAAAGCTTTTAAGTTTTGAGGCCAGTTAGAATATTTGTCAATATAATCACAATCTATTAGAAAACATTGTTTCATCTTTGCAACTTAGTATTAGTGCCTAGTCTAAGGTTCCAGAAGAACCTGTCTGTTGGAGACAGGTGAAATCAAGGAGGCCATATAAGAAACTGGCCCATCTCTGTTAATCTTGTTATGGGAAAATAACAGTGAGAAAGAGTTATAAATTCAGAGATTATGACTGTAGAACTCCATCTTGCTGAAAGATCATATTTAAAATGTTTACTTTTTTATGTTCCTGAACTTCTTTTGGACTGTTTCACATACAGTTACATAGATGTCCAAGTAAGATTGAACCTCTTTGAATGTCAATATAGAACTAATTTTTTCTTTCCTTTTATTTTATTTTTTTAAAGATTTATTTTATTGTTTTGAGAGTAGGTGAGAGAGAGGAGAGAGAGAAGAGGGGAGGGCCCAGAGCAGTCTCCATAGTTGTATATCATTAGTTGTGACATAGTTTTCATTCCACACAGGTAGATGTGGGTCCACACAGGTGGATGTGGGTCCACACAGGGAACAAAGCTGGGGTCCTCCTGCATGGGAGACAAGAAGCTTCGCCACCGGAGGCAAGAACCTTTGCCACCATCCTGGCAGTTACCATTTGCACCACAGTTCAGCGTAAGAGTTTGCACAGCCAGGGCCGGGATTCAATCCCCAGACCTCACGTTTGCAAGGCAAGTGCTCAACCTGCTGAGCTTTCCCGGCATCCCAAAATGAATTTATTTCAACGAGGAATTGTTAGAGTTTCTGTACCTTTAAATAAGGTGATTCTGAAGTGAATGGGATGATAGATACTAAATTAAAGAGATAATTTTATTTCCAATTGCCAAGGTTGCTTATTAAGTAAATATTCTTCCACATGAGAACTGGAAATTTCAGATTTTGGAATATGTATTTAAGATAGAAAGTGAATAATCCACTTTAAATACCTTTACTTGTGTTTTTGTTATAGCACCAATAATAAATTGAATTACTGTGAACCTGTTGGTAGGGTATACAGAATGAGAACTTAAAAGATGCTAAAACTTTGAATGCATTATCTAATTGCAGATACACACTACTATCCTTTATTGAGTACTTATGTGCCTCATACTTTACATAATATCTCATAATCTACCTGTAAGATGTGGCTACTGTTCTCTCATTTCTTATACAGTAAATCTTCACTTACCATCTTTAGTAGGTTTTGTGACTTTAAGCGAAATGGCATATAAGTAAACCAGTTTTACCATACACTAATTTATAAACAAGAGTTAAGTTCCTATGGCGTATCATCAATGTTATAACAACACAACAGTGAATGAAATAACGTTATTTGAGGACCTGTTGTATAGTCACGCACAAATATCATTTCAGTCAGCAATGGCAGTGGTCATCCCATAAGATTATAATGGAGCTGAAAAATTCCTATTGTCTACTGATGTCATAATATCATAGTGTAACACATAACTTAGATGTTTGTGGTGATGCTTGTATAAACCTGCACTGCCAGTTGTATTAAAGTATAGCATATATGATTATGTACAGTACATAATACTTGATAATGATAATGACTGTGTTACTGGTTTATATATTTATATTCAGGCATGTCCAACCTGTGGCCCAGGGTGGCTTTGAATGAGGCCCAACACAAATTCTTAAAACATTATGAGAATTAATTTTGTGTGCCTTTTTTTTAAGCTTATTAGCTATTGTTAGTGCTAGTGTATGTTATGTATGACCCAAGACAATTCTTCCAGTGTGGCCCAGGGAAGCCAAAAGGTTGGATACTACTGTATTATATTATACTTTATTGTTATTTTATAAATATTTATTTATTTATTTTTAATTGTTTATTAACAGAGAGAGAGAGATACAGAGACAGAGAGAGAACTGAACTGGGGGAGCTCCCAGTTCAGCACATGGTTCCGCACGGGCTGGGGCCGGGATTCGATCCTCTGTCCCCAGCGCTGCAAAGTGAGCGCCTAACCCACTCAGCCATCCCGGCTTCCCCTATTGTTATTTTAGAGTGTATTCTATTTATTTATTAAAAAAAAGTTTGCTGTAGGGGAAGCTCGGATGGCTCAGCGGGTTAAACGCTGGCTTTGCAGTGCCAGAGACTGAGGATTGAATCCTGGCCCTAGCCTGTATGGACCCATATGCTGAACTAGGGTGTGCTTTCCATGCAGGAAGCCCCTAGTTTGGGTCTGCCTGCCCCCCGTAGCTCCTCCCCCCACCCTGCCCAGTTTGGCCCTGGATCAAGGGGGCTTGCCTCCCATGTGGAAGGCCCCCAGCCCAGTTCCTGCCCTGCTCAGTCCCCTCCCACCTGTGTGGAATGAAACTATGTTGAAAACTGATGACATACAAACATGGAAACTGCTCCGGGCCCTCCCCCTTTTCTCTGTCTCTTATCAAAAATAAACAAACAGAAAGTTTGCTGTAAAACAGTATGAGGTATTGATAGTGCTTGCAGCAGCCTGAAAATATGTTTACCTGCTTACCATGTCTCTTGATCACATCATTTCACTTGTGTTTGATAATCTCATGTCTTATTCATCATGGTCCCTAAGTGTACAAAATTCACTGCTAATTTTGTTGCCCTTAAGAGGACATGTGGAGTGATTGACCTGAAAATGAAATTAGGAGTGATTAAAAACTATGAATGAGGGGAAGCTGGGATGGCTCAGGGAGTTGAGTGCTTGCTTTGTAGCCTTGGAGACCAGGGATCGAATTCCGGCTCTGGCCCAGATGGACCCATGTGCTGAACTAGGGTGTACACCCAGTTCAGTTCTTGCTGGGGCCTATGTGCAGGAGGCTCCTGGCCCAGTTCCTGCCCTGCGCAGCCCTGTGCCCACTTGTGGAGTGAAACTATATGGAAAACTAATGCTGTCAACTATGGAGACTGCTCTGGGCCCTCCTCCTTCTCTCTGTCTCTCTCTCTGTTTGTCTCTCTGTCAAAAACCAATACAAATAAATCTTTAAAAAGAAACTATGAACATAGAAAATAGAAATTCAGTGATGATTATTGCTCACCAGTCAAGCATGTCCCATTCCATCATAATTCTGGGCTTGAAGAAAAAGAACAAAATGATGAAAGCTATTAAAGGATCTGCTTCATTGAAGGCAATGAGACTAACAAAAACTTGAGAAGGACCTTTTATGAGACATGAAAAAACTTCTAATGACCTGGGTTGAGGACCAGGCACAGAAGCATATCCCTCCAGGCACTATGATGATCATGGCCAAAGCAAAAAGTTTGTTTGTGATGTTGAAAGAAAAGGCTGGGGAAGCCGGGATGGCTCAGTGGGTTAGGCGCTCACTTTGCAGCCCTGGGGACTGAGGATCGAATCCCGGCCCCGGCCCATGCAGACCCATGTGCTGAACTGGGGAGTGCCCCCGGTTCAGTTCTCACCGGGGCAGGACCCTGGCCCAGTTCCTGCCCTGTGCAGCTTCGCCCACCTGTGGAATAAAACTATGTGGAAAAATCCGTGATGTGCAACTATGGAGACTGTTCTGGGCCCTCCCCCTTCTCTCTGTCTCTGACTCTGTATCTCTCTCTCTGTCAAAAACAATAAATAAATCTTTAAAAAAAAAAAAAAGGAAAACAAGAAAAGGCTGGACCCAACTATGATTTTGAATTTACTGCTATCTCTGGGGTAGTTTAAACGATTTGAGAATTATTAGTCATTATATAATGAAAAACTGAGTCAGAGTACTGATGTGAAGGCAGCTGAAGAATTATTGGAAACACTAGATGTAGTGATTGTGGAGGAAAATACCTTGCCAGAGCAAGTATTCAACATGGATGAAACCTCCCTATAGTGGAAACAGTGACCTGAAAGGACTTTCATTCATTAAGGAGGTCAAGTCAATGCCAGGTTTTAAGGCTTTTAAGGACAGATGACAGTCTTGCTTGGGGGCAATGTTGGAGGCTACAAATTGAAACCCTTTGTGATATGGCACAGTGACAATCCCAGGACCTTCAAGCATATTAATAAGCACACATTGCCAGTGTACTACAGGAGCAATAAAAAGTCATGGATGACCAAGTTTCTTTTCTTTTTTTTTTAAGGATTTATTTTTATTGTGTTTTTGACAGACAGAGACAGAGAGAAGGGGGAGGGCCCAGAGCAGTCTTCATAGTTGACAGCATTAGTTTTCCATACAGTTTCACTCTACAGGTGGGTGCAGGGCTGCACAGGGCAGGAACTGGGCCGGGAGCTTCCCGCATAGGTCCTGGCAAGAACTGAAGTGGGGGCACACCCCAGTTCAGCATATGGGTTCACATGGGCCGGGGCCGGGATTTGATCCTTCAGCTCCGGGGCTGCAAAGCGAGCGCTTAACCTGCTGAGCCATCCCAGCTTTCCCAAGTTTATTTTCTAAGATGCCCTCCTGGATTGCTTTGCCAGCAAAAAGGGAGAAGTACTCTTTGGGGGAATAGCTTAACGTTTTAAAATTTTGCTTATTGGTAATGCTCCTCTTTATTGTTGATCTTCATCCCATTATCAATGTGGTTTCCTCCAAACACACCACCTCTTTGATCCAGGCAGTGGATTAAATAGTTAAAACAACTTTTAAGGCCTACTACCTGAGGAGGATCTTTGCCCAGACTACTGCTGCATCTCAGGAAGACTCATGCAATTCTTTAAGGATTGCACCATCTATGACTTTACCAAGAACCTTTCTTGGGCTTGGCGTGATGTCAACAAGGAGTGTATAAATGGCATCTCCCAGAAGATACTCAAGAGGTTCATCTATGACTTCAACAGATTTGCCAAGTGTGAAGAGGTTGCAAAGATCAATAAGGCTATGGTTGAGATGGCAAATAACTTTTTAACCTGGGTATGGATGAGTATGATACTGAGGAGGTTCTAGAGGTGATTTTTGAGGAATTGACTAATGAGAAGTTGTTGGAACAGGAACAAATATCTGAAGGATGAGAAAGAGAAACTGCAAAAGAAGAAAAAGAAGGGATGTCTGAGAAAATTCAGTGAAGGGTTTAGTAGAAGCTTTCTCAACAAGCTCCTTCAACAGTTTGAAAACATGGGGAAGCTGGGATGGCTCAGCAGGTTAAGTGCTTGCTTTGCAGCCCTGGGGACTAAGGATTGAGTCCTGGCTCATGTGGACCCATGTGCTGAACTGAGGTGTGCTTCCCATGTGGGAGGCCCCCAGTTCTGTTCTTGGGCCCCCCCCCCCCCCCCCCGGTTTTGCCTCTGGCTTGAGGGGGCGTGCCTCCCATGTGGGAGGCCCTGGCCTGGTTCCCACCCTGTGCAGCCCCCACCCACCTGGGTGGAAGGAAACCATGTTGAAAACCAAAGACATACAAATATGGAGACTGACAACTGCTCTGGGCCCTCCCCCTTCTCTCTGTCTGTCTCTGTCTCTGTCAAAAAAAAAAAAAAAATCTTAAAAAAATAAAGTTTTAAAACATGAATCCCAACATCGAAAGGTTTTCATTAATAAAGAGGAATGTTCATGGTACATTATCTGCTTACAGGCAGATCTGTGATAAACAAAAAAGCAAACGACCATGGACATACTTCTGAAAAGACTGACACCTCCTTAAGAAGAGCGCGAGGCAGGTCCTTCAGAAGGTATTGCACAAGAAGACGTTGTTATAGTAGATGACAGCTCCATGTGTGCTATTGCCCCTGAAGACCCAGTGGGACAGGTTGTGGAGGTGGACGACAGTGACATTGATGTTCCTGACAACGTACAGGCTGAGGCTGATGTGTGTATTCATGTCTTAGTTTTTAACAAAAAAAATGAGGTAAAGAGCAAATTTAAAAATCAGAAAAAGCTTATAGAATAAGGATATAAAGAAAATATTTTTGTGTAGCCATACAATGTTTGTTGTTTGAGAGACGGTGAGGGAGAGAGAGACAGAGAGAGAGAGAGAGTAGGGGGAGGGCCCAGAGCAGACTCCACAGCCACACATCACCAGCTGTGACATGGTTTTACTCCATGCAGGTGGCTGTGGGGCTGTGCCAGTGGGAACTGACCCAGAGCCTCCTGCATGGGTGGTAAGAACCCTTGCTGCCATCCCGGTGGTTACCAGTTGGGCCACAGCTCAGCATATGGAATTGCATGGGCTAGGGCTGGGATTTGATACCCAGACCTCACTGTTGCAAGGCAAGTGCTCAACCTGCTGAGCTATCCCTGCATCTCCCAAGTGTTATTCCAAGAGTCAAGAAGTTAAATTTAAGTTTATAAAGTTACAGTAAGCTAAGGTTAAGTTTATTGAAGAAAGAAAAAAATATTTAAATTTAGTGTAGCCTAAGTGTATGGTGTTCATAAAGTCTACGGTAGTGTAATGTCCCCTGCCTTCACATTCACTCAGCAGTCACTTACTGACTCACCCAGAATAACTTCCAGTCCTGCAAATAGTTCTATGTAGGGCACTATACAATCTAGGTTTGTGTAAGTGTACTCTATGATACTTATACAGCAATCAAATCACCTAATGATGCATTTTCTCTGTTGTTAAGTGACACATGACTGTATAGAGAAACTGAGTCACACAGCTCTGATTTAACTTGCCCACAGATCCTCAGCTGGAAAGTTGTAATAGCAGACTGCTTGACGCTGAAGCCTGTGTTATTCTATTACTGAGATCTTTCACCAAATAGGATGATGTTTGAAGGTAGAAAAGTAGAGCTTTAAGAAAATAAAAATGGAGCATTTTATAAGAAACTATTATAAATTGTACTTGTCTAAAGTTGTTATAAAGGTAATTATCTGTCCCTCCAAATTATGGGGAGAGATTGTTAAATGACTTTATACTTTTAAATTCACTGGAAAAATTGAAATTTTTTTGGTTTTGTACTATTGAATTAGAGAACAATAAAATTATATTGTAGAAGGATTTTTTTTTAATTGGCAGATTGATTTCTTTTAATAACAACTTTCTCATTAGTTTAAGGGGAGAGAATGGGGTCATGCTAGTGTTGAGAAACATAGGGGATCCTGAGATAGGTTAGCAGGTTGAGTGCTTGCTTTGCAGCTATGAAGTCCAGAGATCGAATCCTGGACCCCTGCATGTACCAACCCATATGCTGAACTGCAGTGCAACTATAGCCACCGGGATGGTAGCAAAGGTTCTCACCTCCCATGTAGGAGGCCCCCAGATCAGTTCCTGCCCAAGCACATCCACCTGTGTGGAAAGGAACTGTCACAACTAATGATGTCCAACTATGGAGACTGCTCTGGCCGCCTCCCCCCCACACCCCCATCTCCTCTCTCACCTTCTCTCAAAGTTTTTTTAAAAAAGAAAATAGCCTTGGCCCTATTTATCTTAGAAAAAACAAACAGATTTTTAAGTTTACTTATAACCATACCTGATATATGTAATAAGGCAAGACAGAAAGTTTTGTTATTCAAAATACATCTACACATTTAGTTTTTAAAAAAGATTTATTTTATTGTTTTTGATAGAGACAGAGAGAAGGGAAGAGGGCCCAGAACAGTCTTCATAGTTGTATGTCATTAGTTTTGTTTTTCTTTTTTATTATTTTTATTGTTTTTTGACAGAGAGAGAGAGACAGATAGAGTGAGACAGAGAAGGGGGAGGGTCCAGATCAGTCTCCATAGTTGACAGCATTAGTTTTCCATATAGTTTCATTCTACAGGTGGGCGTGGGGTTGTGCAGGGCAGGAACTGGGCTGGGAGCCTCCCGCATAGGCCCCAGCAAGAACTGAACTGGGGGCACACCCCAGTTCAGCATATGGGTCTGCCTGGGCCAAAGCCAGGATTCAATCCTCAGTCTCCAGGGCTGCAAAGCAAGTGCTTAACCCGCTGAGCCATCCCAGCTTTCTCATGTCATCAGTTTTTTATATGGTTTTGTTCTTCACAGGTGGGTGGGGGCCTCCCACATGGGAGGCACACCCCCTCAAGCTGGAGTTCTTACTGGGGGCCTCCCACATGGGAAGCACACCCCAATTCAGCATATAGGTCTGTACAAGCTGGGGCCAGGACTGTATCCTCAGAACCCAGGGCTGCAAAGCAAGCGCTCAACTTGCTGAGCCATCCTGGCATCCCCTATGATTTTATCAACTAGCGTTAATCTAATAAATTTAATAGAATTTAAAAACAATATCCTTCATATGACTTGAAACTTTCTTTTGAAGTTGTTGGCAGAGGCATAAAGAAAATGAGCCTAATATTGTACAGTCATTTTTTGTTTTTTGTTAAAAATTAATTTTATTGTTTGAGAGAATGTGAGAGGGAGAGAGAGGGAGAGAAGTCAGAGGGCCCAGAGCAGTCTCCATAGTTATACATCATTAGTTGTGACATTGTTTTATTTCATGCAGGTGGAAGTGGGGCTACACAGGGTAGGAACCGAACCTAGGGGCCTCCCACATGGGATGTGAGAACCTTCACCACCAATCCATCCTGATGATTACCAGTCAGTTCAGCATATGGGGTTTCGCATGGGTCGGGGTGGGGAATCAAACTCTTGATCTCATGATTGCGAGACAAGAGCTCAATTGCTATGCTATCCCAGCATCCCAGTATGTTCAATCACTTTTGACTAAAAAATGGTATTGCTCAGATTACATATCTTATTCGCCAAGGTGAATCTAAGAATCGCTTTTAAATGTTAAAACAAAGTGTACATTACAGAAGTACAGATTTGCAACTAGTAAGGGCATTAAGAAGTTGTGCAGGGAAAGCCGGGATGGCTCAGCTGGTTAAGTGCTCACTATGCAGCGTTGGGGACCAAGGATCGAATCCTGGCCTTGGCCCGTGCGGACCCATATGCTGAGCTGGGGTGTGCTTCCCATGCGGAAGGCCCTCAGTTCGGTTCTTGCCCCCAGTTGGACCCCTAGCTTGAGGGGGCATACCTCCCATGCAGGAGGTCCCCAGCCCAGTTCTGGTTCTGTGCGGCCTGCGTCCACCTGTGTGGAACGAAATCAGGTTGAAAATCAATGCCATACAACTGTGGAGACTGCTCTGCCCCCCCCCCCCTTTTTTCTCTGTCTCTCTCTGTCTCTGTCAAAAACAATAAAATAAATCTTAAAAAAAAAAAAAAAAGGTTGTGCAATAGGCTCTGAAGGTAGTTCTCAAAAAAGGAATCCTACGGTAAATTGTTTTGAACAGTGGTGGTGTATCAGTGTTGTTATGGATGTATAGCCAGGCTTCTGAGGTGTTTGCTTTGAAAGGGACACAGCTCATTTGAGTTTCTTTACTTAAGAAGGCCCATCTTGTTCTTACCACTAACTGCTATTTCCACTGTTGGCTAATAAATGGGATAGAAATGGTATGATTAAGCTATTAAGGGCTAACCACTGTGGAGAAAACATCAATCAGTGCTATTGTTAAAAAATATATATAGGGATGCCTGGAAAGCTCAGCAGGTCTTGAGCACTTGCCTTGCAACCTTGAGGTTCAGTAATCGAATCCTGGCTCTGGCCCTGGTCCCTGCCCCAGCAAATCCTTATGCTGAATTGCAGCGCAACTGGTAACCAACCGCCAGATGGCAGTGAAGGTTCTCCCCTCCCTTTTGGGAGGCCCCTGGTTGGGTTCCCACCCCATGTGGCCTGACATCCACCTGTGTGGATTGAAACCATGTTACAACTAATGATGTACAACTATGGAGACTGCTCTGGGCCCTCCCTTCTTCTCTCTGTCACCTTCTCTAAAACAAAATAAATCTTTAAAAAAAAAGTATATAGTAATTATGTCTTTAGGGTTCCTACCATGAATTATTTCATGTTTGTTAATCATATGTCAACATTTACTTTAATAAAAATTACAAAATTTGCTAACTAGGGAAAGAAAAGTCATACTTAAGACATAGAAATTCTGTAGAATTTAGATAATGATTTAAGAAATCTTGTGTTAAAAGGACTTTCAAATGGGGAGAGTGCTTCCTGAGTTTTGAATTGATAAGTCTCTATCCACCTTTTTTTTTTTAATTTATTTTTATTGTTTTTGTTTATTTTCTTTTCTTTTTTTTACAGAGCAAGAGAGAGAGAGACAGAGAGAAGGGGGAGGGCCCAGAGTAGTCTCCATAGTTGACAGCATTAGTTATCCATATACTGGTAGTTTCACTTCACAGGTGGGCACAGGGCTGCGCAGGGCAGGAACCGGTCTGAGAGCCTCCCTCATAGGCCCTGGCAAGAAGTGAAGTGGGGGCACACCCCAGTTCAGCATTTGGGTCCACCTGGGTCGGGGCCGGGATTTAATCCTTGGGCTCCGGGGCTGCAAAGCGAGAGCTTAACCCGCTGAGCCATCCCAACTTCCCTCTATCCACCTTTTAAAAAAAAAAAAAAAATGATTTACCGAAATGAGAGAAGGTGAGGGAGTGAGAGAGGGAGAGAGAAAGAGAGAGAAGGGGGTAGGTTAAGGTGACTAGATTTTAACATTGGTAAAGCGGGACACCATTGAACGGGGCGGGGGTTCTTGATTAAAAATTTGGTCTGTCTCCTGCCGTTCCCTAGCTTGTCGTGCATTCTTTCCAAAAATGGGGACTTCTTTACAACGCCGCGGGACAAATTGTTAAAAATTGGGACTGTCCCGCCAAAAGCGGGACGTCTGGTCACCTTAGGGTAGGGCCTACAGCAATCTCCATAGATGTGCATCATTTGTTGTGACATGATTTTATTCCACACAGGTGAATGTGGGACTGCATGGGGCAGGAACTGAACCTTCACTGCCAAGCCATCCTGGTGGTTACCAATTGTTCTGCAGCTCAGCTTGTGTGTTTGCACTGGCCAAGGATGGGAATCAAACCTCAGACCTTGGGATTATAAGGGAAGCGTTCAACCACTTAACTATGCCAGCATCCGTTCATCTTCCTTATGTAACTTTTTTCTGAAGTTTTTTTTTTTTTAAGATTTATTTTATTGTTTTTGACAGAGACAGAGAGAGACAGAGAGAAGGGGAGGGCCCAGAGCAGTCCCCCCACAGCTGTACGTCATCAGTTTTCGACATGGTTTTGTTCCACACAGGTGGGCAGGGGCTGTACTTGTTCTTAGATAATACTCTGCATGTATGTATTTTGTTAAAGAATAATTTTGGTGAATTATAGCTAAATACATATGCATTGCCCTCTACATTTATAAAGTCTCCTAAATATAAGATTATAATAAATACATCTAGCTCATTCTGTTTATGTATATACCATGAACAGATTAGTTAATTCTTACCAAGGTGGACTAGAGAGCAAACTTTTAAAATTGGTTAAATTTCTTTGGTTTGAATTGTTACAAACAGGCTCTTATGGGTTATTGTTCCAGCCACCAAACATGTCTTGAAGACTTAAGTCTTACAATCTCTAATTAGACCTCTTGAGTTTTTTTGTTTGTTTGTTTTTTTTGTTAAATTTATTGGGGTGACATTAATTGATATCAATTACATTGTTTCCAGGTGTACAATTCTATATTACATTGTCTATACATCGCATTATGTGCTTACCACCCAGAATCAGTTCACTTTCCATAACCGTATGTTTGATTCCCCCTCCCTACTTCCCTCCACCCACCTCTTGAGTTTTTGCCTGGCTGCTTAGACATTTCCACCAGTATGTTCTATTTACACTAAAGACTTAAATACTGAACTGGACCCTACCTTTTCCCATAAGCCTTTTCTATATTCACTGTGTGAATATTGGATACTTTCTACCCAGTCACACAAGCCTAGAAGCTGGAAATCAGTTCAGATATTTCTGCTTCCAATTTTCACATATCCTATTATTTTTAGTACATCTAGTCTTTGGTATTTAGCCTCACCTCTTCATTCCTGCCACCATCCAAGTTCACACTCACTTGTCACTTGATCTGTGACAATAGCCTCTTTATTCTTTAAGATTCATTTTATTGTTTTTGACAGCGAGAGAGACAGAGAGAAGGGGGAGGGCCCAGAACAGTCTACATAGTTGTGTGTCATTAGTTTTCAAAATAATTTTATTCTATAGGGGGCATGAGGCTGTGCAGGGCGGGAACCGGGCTGGGGGCCTCCCATATGGGAAGCTTACCATGGGGGGAACCGAACTGGGGTGGGAAGCACATCCCAGTGTCCAGCACATGGGTCTGCATGGGCTGGGGCCAGGACCAGGACCCGTATCAGGACTGGGAATCTCACAAAATTAAAAATTCCTTTGTGTGGCATCCAAAGCCCTGCATGATCTGGTTCTTGCTTGCTTTTCCAACTGTATTTCCTGTTCTTGTGCCATAGGTAATTGTTGACAGTGCTATTGCCAAAAGCTGTTATCTGTCTATAATGCCCTTTTCAGTTTTTCTCCTGCCCTGTTTAGTCCAGTGAAATCTAGTTTATATATATATATATATATTTAAGTTTTTTTGTTTGTTTTTTACTTTTTTTTTTTTAATTGTTTTTGACAGAGAGAGAGAGAGAGAGAGAGAGATACAGAGACAGAGAGAACTGAACTGGGGGAACTCCCAGTTCAGCATATGGGTCCACATGGGCCGGGGCCGGGATTCGATCCTGGGTCCCCAGCGCTGCAAAGTGAGTGCTTAACCCACTGAGCCATCCTGGCTTCCCCATCTAGTTTATATTTTAAGACCCAATTTATTGTGAATGACCTCTTGAAAACTTCTTGTATTCTTCCCCTCTAATCCTCACTCCTCCCAATTAGATTGTTTTAAAGTGAATCCCAGATAGCATATTCTTTCATCCTTAAATACTGGAGTCCCTAAAAGATAAGTGTTCTTTAAAAATGTAACTGTGTTAGTCTTACACTTGCAAAATAAACAGCTCCTTAATACTATCTAATATTCAATCAGTGTTCACATTTCCCCACTTGTCTCATATATATACTTTTTTTTAAAAGATTTATTTTTTATTGTTTTTGACAGAGAGAGAGATACAGAGACACAGAGAAGGGGAGGGCCCAGAACAGTCTCCATAGTTGCACATCATTGGTTTTTCCACATAGTTTGATTCCACAGGTGGGCGAGGTGTTGCACAGGGCAGGAACTGGGCTGGGGTCTTCACCCCAGTGAGAACTGAACTGGGAGCACTCCCCAATTCAGCATATGGGTCCAAACGGGCGAGACCGGGATTCGATCCTAGGTCCCCGGGGCTGCAAAGTGAGCACTTAACTCATTGAGCCATCCCGGCTTCCCCTCATAGATATACTTTTAAGTTAGTTTGAATCAGGATCCAAAATGAGGTTCACAATTGCATTTGGTTGATATACCTATTAAGACTTTTTTATTTGATAGATTTCCCTATCATTTAATGGTTCCATTAAGTGATTCCATTAAATGATTCCATTTAATGATTCCATTAAATCATAGCTTTATTGTAATATAATTCTCATATCATACAATTCACCCATTTAAATATGCAAGTCATTGGTTTTTAGTGTATTCACAGAGTTGTACAACCGTCAATCAACACAATCATTTTCATCACCCAGAAAAGGAACTCATTACCCATTAGTAGTTACTTTCTATTTCTCCCCAAGCCCTGGCAACCAGTCTACCAATTGTAACTATAGGTTTGCCTAATCTGTAAATGTATAGATTTACATTTCATATAAATGGAATCATATATGGTCTTCTGTGCCTGGCTTCTTTCACTGAGCATGTTTTCAAGGTTTATATAACTTGTGGCATGTATCAGTACTTCATTCCTTTTAGTAAAATATTTCATTATATGGACATTTTATTCACTCATCAATGATGAACATTTGGGTTTTTCGCTATTTGGTTATTATATATATATTTTATTTATTTATTTATTTTGACAGAGGAAAGAGAGAGAGAGAGATACAGAGACAGAGAGAGAACTGAACTAGGGGAGCTCCCAGTTCAGCATGTGGTTCCACACGGGCCGGGGCCAGGATTCGATCCTCGGTCCCCGGCTCTGCAAAGTGAGCGCCTAACCCACTGAGCCATCCTGGCTTCCCCAATTTGGTTATTATAAATAATATTGATGTGAACATTTATATACAAGTTTCAGTGTGGACATATGTTTTCATTTCTCTTGGGTATGTTCCTAGGAATAGAATTACTGGGTCATATGATAACTCTTATGTGTAAACATTTGAGAAACTGCCAGACTGTTTTCCAGAGTAGCTGCACCATTTTACATTCCTACCAGCATTGTATGAGGATTCTAATTTCTTTACATTTTCACCAATGCTTGTTTTCTCTTTTTAAAATTTTTATTTTTTGGCAACTGATATATTTAACAGCTGACTGCTACCTTCAGCTTTAAGGAATTCACTATTGGACTGGTCATAATTTATAATTTATAATTTATTACAAACTAAAAGATATTACAGTACTAAAAGTATGGAAAGTTACTATATTTCTAACACTGGAGGTTATCAGACATAATCATGGAAAATTCTAGCCCCAAACCTTGTCAGCTACTAATTTTTCCACATTATTTCTTCTCTGCTTTAATTCTTAAACCTTTCTATGCAAGACCTAGTCATATCTCAGCTTCAATATGGAGCTGTTTAAATTTAGGTTTGTAGATTTGGTGGGGAAAAATATTAAGTCCATGATGGAATTAATCTATCATGTAGATATTCTATAGGGATTTAAATTTTATAACATTCAAGATGTAATGAGTGACATTTATTAAGGGCATTTATTTATTATTTTTCTTTATAAACTATTCTAGGAAAACAATTCAAGCAGTATGAAATTATTTTTCTCCCCTGAAAGTCATTTAACTGTTATGCAATCTTCCAGAAATACTATATGCATAAATAAACACCTATGCATTTTTAAACTATAAATGTGGTTATACTGTATTTTTCTTCACCTTTTAATAAACTTAACAGTTTATCTTGGAGATCTTTTCATTATCAATATTTATGAAGTTTTGTTTTTGTTTTTTTTTAAATATATATATATTTTTTTATTTTTGCCAGAGAGAGAGAGAGAGAGAGAGAGATACAGAGATACAGATACAGAGACAGAGAGAACTGAACTGGGGGAGCTCCCAGTTCAGCATATGGGTCCACAGGGTCCGGGGCCGGGATTCGATCCTCGGTCCCCGGGGCTGCAAAGTGAGCGCCTAACCCACCGAGCCATCCCAGCTTCCCTGAAGTTTTTTTTTTAAGATTTATTTTTATTGTATTTTGACAGAGAAAGAGAGACAGACAGAGAGACAGAGAGAAGGGGGAGGGCCCAGAGCAGTCTCCATAGTTGACAGCATTAGTTTTCCATATAGTTTCACTCCACAGGGACATGGGGCTGTGCAGGGCAGGAACTGGGCTAGGATCGTCCCGTATAGGCTCCAGCAAGAACTGAAGTGGGGGGCAGACTCCAGTTCAGCATATGGGTCCGCCAGGGTTGGGGCAGGGGCCGGGATTCGATTTTTGGTCTCTGGGGCTGCAAAGTGAGCACTTAACCCACCGAGCCATCCCAGCTTCCCCCATTATCAATATTTATGGGTTCTCTCATTACTTGCACAGTATTCCATTTAAGGATATACTTTTTTATTGATGGACAATTATTTTTAATTTTGTTCATCTTATAAGCAAAGCTGAAAGGGACATTGCTGGATTAAAGGGTACATGTATTTAAATTTTACTGGATAGCCAAATTACCCTTCAAAATATTAATTTGTATTCCATAATGTAATGTGTATGGGTATTGTCAAACTATAAAACTTACAATTCTGATAAAGTAGCCTTTTTGATGGTGTTTCTTAATTGTAAATGAAATTTATCTTACTTTCATGTCATTGGCCATTTGTAATTATTCAAGTTATTTATACTTGTCCTTTGCCCATTTTTCTTTAGGTTGGTTTTTTTGTTTTTCAGATAGGATAGTTTTCTTTCTTTTTTTTTTTAAAGATTTATTTTTATTGTTTTTGACAGAGAGAGAATGAGAGATATACAGAGACAGAGAGAAGGGGGAGGGCCCAGAACAGTCTCCATGGTTGCACATCATCGGTTCTTTCACATAGCTTCATTCCACAGGTGGGAGGGCTGCACAGGGCAGGAACTGGGCTGGGGTCTCGCCCCGATGAGAACTGAGCTGGGGGCACTCCCCAGTTCAGCATATGGGTCCGCACAGGCCAGGGCTGGGATTCAGTCCTCGGTCCCCGGGGCTGCAAAGTGAGTGCTTAACCCACTGAGCCATCCCGGCCTTCCCAGGATAGTTTTCTTGCATAAAGGAAGTTAGTCATGTGTTAGCTGTAGTGTATGTTGCAGATATCTTTTTTCTTTTTTTCTTTTAATATATTTTTTATTTATTTATTTATTTAGACAGAGAGAGAGACAGAGAGACAGAGAGAGAGACAGAGACATACAGAGACAGAGAACTGAACTGGGGGAGCTCCCAGTCCAGCACATGGTTCCACACGGGCCAGGGCCAGGATTTGATCCCCGGTCCTCGGTGCTGCAAAGTGAGCGCTCAACCCACTGAGCCATCCTGGCTTCCCCAATATCTTTTTTCTATGTATCATTTATTAATGATGTAATTTAAAATATTGTGCTTAGAATTCTCTTCAAAGTTAAACATGAAGACAAAGCATAGAGAAAAGTATATTGTCACTGTTGTGATAGTAGTAGAATTTGTAAGGTTTAGAGTAAACGCTCCTAAAACACTGTCATGTAGATTATTTAATGTCCTATGAACAAACTTGATACTAATAATGTACATGCACACTGATATAGAGGTACTTCTGTTTCACTGTGTAAACAGTAATGACAGTTTTATAAAAGAAAATGTTTATCCCCAGTTATGTTAACATGTTTATTTTAAAATGTTTTAAAAGTTCCCAAAACTATGAAGAAAAATGTCACTTGTAGTGATGCTTTTCAGAAGTAATGTTTTTCATGTATTTTCTTCTGAAATGTGCTATATTTTGTTTAAAAAATTGATATACAGTATGCTTACTATGTATCCGTTTTTTAAAACATATTTTGAAGATTTTCCCAACTATATATTATATAACCTTTTGCCTTTTGTTGGACTTGGAGGTTTATTTTTCTTTCTTTCCTTTTGTTTTTTTAGATTTATTTTATTGTTTTTGACCAAGAGAGAAACAGAGAGAAAGGGGAGAGCACAGAGCAGTCTCCATAGTTGAATGTCATCAGTTTTTGACATGGTTTCATTCTACACAGGTGGGCTGGGGCTGCTCAGGGTGGGAACCAGATAGGGGGCCTCTTGCATGGGAGGCATCCCCTCATGAGCTGGGGGCCAACCAGGGGCCTCCCACACATGGGAAGCTTGCCCCGGCAAGAACTGAACTGGGACATGGGAAGCACACCCCAATTCAGCATATGGGTCTGTATGGGTCAGGGCCAGGACTTGATCCTTGGACCCTGGATCTGCACTGTGAGTGCTCAACCTGCTGAGCCATTTCGGCTTCCCTTATTTTGCTTTCTAAACAATACTATATTGAACACATTTTTTATATTTGTGTATTTTTCACATAAGTTTCTGGTACTGGATATATTGAGTCAAAAGTTATGAATATCTACATATTCATATATATTCATATTCATATTCATATATATTTAGAAAATATATTTTGAATTGATTTTGACAAGATAAAGCATGTAAAAATACCAGTTTTTTGGAGGGCAAGGAAACCACAGAAGAGGTGGCTACTGTTTTTAAAGATATATTTTTATTGTTTTTTTGACTGAAGGGGGAGGGCCCGGAGCAATCTCTATAGTTGACAGCATTTGTTTTCCATATAGTTTCACTCCACAGGTGGGCACAGGGCTGTGCAGGGCAGGAACTGGGCCGGGAGTCTCCCACATAGGCCCTGGCAAGAACCAAACTGGGGGCACACCCCAGTTCAGCACATGGGTCCACCTGGGCTGGAGCCGGGATTTCACCCTTGGTTTCAGGGCTGCAAAGCGAGTGCTTAACCCTCTGAGCCATCCCAGCTTCCCCTAGCCTTGGTTTTTAAAAATTATACATGGAAAGTTAAAAGAACTAGAATAGACAAAATATTTGGAAGACTCACTATATCCAATTTTAAGATGCATCGTAAAGCTACACGAATCAAGATGGTGTGGTGTATTGGCTAAAAGAACAGCGAACCCAGAAATAGACTTACAAATAATTTTTTTTTAAAGATTTATTTTATTGTTTTTGACAGAGAGCGAGAGAGAGAGAGAGAGAGAGAGAGAGAGCGCGTGCGCGCGCGAGAGCGCGCACATGCACGTGCACTGAGCGAAAAGGGGGAGGGCCCAGAGCAGTCTCCATAGGGCATCTGTTTTCGACGTGGTTTTGTTCGACACAGGTGGGCGGGGTCTTCGTGGGGCAGGAACTGGGCTGGGGGCGTCCTGCATGGGAAGCACACCCCAGTTCAACACATGAGTCAGCACAGGCTGGGGCTGGGATTCGATCCTCGGTCCCCGGGCTGCAATAGCGAGTGCTTAACCTGTTGAGCCATCCCGGCTTCCCCAATTTTTTTTTTTTTTGATAAAACACAAATATAAATAAATGGAGAAAGGATAGTCTTTTTAACATAGGGTGTCTAAAATAATGGGCATTCATATGTAAATAAGTGAGCCTCAACCTGTATAACATATATTCAAAAATTAATTCAAATTGGATCATAAATCTAATTGTAAAACAAATAAAACCCTTAGAAGAAAATATTGAATTTTCACCTTGGGTTTGGCAAAAAAACTGTTAGATACAGGACCAAAAAACAATTCATGAAGGGAAAATCTGATGAACTGAATGAACTTCATCAAACTTTAAAACTTTTATGTGAAGGTCACAGTTGAAATAATGCAAAGACAAGCCAGGAACTAGGAGAATATATTTATAAACCACATATCTGAAAAAGGACTTACATTCAGAATTTATGAACTTCTAAAACTCAACATGGGGCGGGGTGGGGGGGAACCAACCCAATTTTTTTTTTTTTTTTTTATTGGTTTTGACAGAGAGAGAGAGAGAGATAGATACAGAGACAGAGAGAAGGGGGAGGACCCCGAACAATCTCCATAGTTGTACATCATTGGTTTTTCCACATAGTTTTATTCCCCAGGTGGGCATGAGGCTGCACAGGGCAGGAACTGGGCCGGGGTCTCGCCCCGGTGAGAACTGAACTGGGGGCACTCCCCAGTTCAGCATATGGGTCCTCGCGGGCCAGGGCCGGGATTCGATCCTCGGTCCCCAGGGCTGCAAAGTGAGCGCTTAACCCACTGAGCCATCCCGGCTTCCCCCAATTTTTAAAATGGGTGAAAGGTTTGAACAGTCATTTCACTAAAGAAGATGTTTAGAATGGCATGTAAGCACATGCAAAGATCCTCATCATTAGTCGTTAGGGAAATGCAAGGTAAAAAAAACTACAATGAGGACCATTTGCATACCTTTTAGAATGACTAAAATAAATATTATATTGATAGTACTGAGGTTTTCATGAGGTTGAAAATTAACTGGAACTCATACTTCTGGTGAGAATGCAGACTGGAAAATTGGCAGTTCAAATTGCAAAGTTAAATATACAATTACCATATAATTAATTACCATATGTCCCAACAATCCACATCTAAGAATTTTGTCTTAGAGCAGTATAAGCTTGTGTAAACATTAAGTTTACACAAAACATTAAGCTTACACAAAAATGTGAGAATAAATGTTTATAGCAGTACTACTCATAAATTGCCCTAAATTAGAAACAACCCAAATGTCCTTCAGTGGATGAATGCAAATTGATACAGCAGGGGGGACCAAAAAAACCCCAGGAATTTGTTTATAAAAGATTGTGTATTCTTACATGTATAACATGTATAAACTTCAGTCACCTTCAGAGTACTCTGTTTTATACAATACACCTATCAAGACCCTTTTTCACTGCTCAGAACAGTTTTTGAACTCACTGATTTTCATGCCTTTTAGTGCTTCTGCCATTTTTTGTTTCACCCCTTTCAAATCAGCAAAACGTTTGTCTTTGAAACTTTTTATCAGAGAAAATGAAACAGTTGCTGGGGTGAGGTTGGGTAAATAGGGAAGGTGGAGCACGGGGTCCTCATGCCATTTTTGGTCAAAAACTACTGTACACTTAGCACACGGTGTGGGCAGATCATGCTGTATGTTTGTGTAAATCACTCATCATGAAATGGGCAAAAGCATTGAAAGAGTCTCCAGAAAAAATTCACTGAAGCCAAACACAGCCTGTCATAACGCCAGGTAAGTACACTGATGAAGATGGATTCCTAGGATACTCATCTAGTGGGGGAAGCCTTTCATATTTATATT